>JAOXNR010052723.1:0-15785 GCA_028571225.1 Parsonsia alboflavescens | reverse complement strand
TCATGCACAGTCTCATATAAATCTAATAAAAATCTATAAATAGAAACGTTTTTGACTCATCCTCCAATCACATAAATTATAGAAAAACTATCTTTCGATTTTCTTCTTCATCTTTGAATTTCTAAAAAAAATTGTTTCAATTATATTTTTCAAAATAATTATGAAAATATTCCACTTTATTATAAAACAAAAAAAAAAATTATGAGTATTCATAGAGTGAACATGGATAATATAAATTTTTTTTTAATAGAAG
Organism: Parsonsia alboflavescens; assembly: GCA_028571225.1. NCBI lineage: Eukaryota > Viridiplantae > Streptophyta > Magnoliopsida > Gentianales > Apocynaceae > Parsonsia > Parsonsia alboflavescens. Next base: position 15,532 of record JAOXNR010052723.1, on the reverse strand, counting down.
AATTTTAATTTCAACTTCAAACATTCGACAATCGTTCCTAATAAATCCAATGATAACAACTCTAAAAATATTTTTAAAAAATTAAAATGAAATTCATACATAAATATATTACTTTTTAACACAAATATATCGTCGATAAAGATCACTACGATTTCAATATTATATTGATAATTTTTTTCTAAAAATTTTAACAATTCATTAAGTTAGTGCATTGGATCAGAATTTAAGCTCATATTTCGTTTATTTCCAAAGAGAATCCAAGTAGGTTGAAAAATTAATTCAACCGTAAAATCTATGAAATGTTAATATTATTGATGAATATATGGATATGTGTACTTTGCATCTTTCCTTTTTTATTTATTTTAACTATTGCAATTATCTTCATCTTTACCATAATTGTCATTACATAAGATCAATTTTATTCAACTATTGATTAATTTGTTTGCTCAAAAAAATCTATTTAAGTTAAATACTCTAATGTTAAAAAATTCTTACATTTTGAATATATTTGGAAGGTTAATAATTAATCCTTAGGGAGGAAAGATATTCTCCTAAGGATTCCTTCCTCCTCATTTCGGGTCCTTCCAAAAGTTCAAATACCCGATTGCAGAAAGAGAATACAGCTACCAAGTGAGTTTTGATTTTTGAGGTCTTCTACTAGAATTTTGAGTTATTTTGGCCAATCTAGTCCATGAATGACAAGGTCAAGCAAAATGAACTTTGTTGGGTATAGTTTGAAGATTGAATTGGTCAAAATGACTTTAAATTTTGGTGAAGTTTGTGAAAAATCCAGTCAAAAGGATCAAAATATAAATTGTTTAAGGATTAAACAGGTCAAAAAAATTTTAAAAACTAAAGCCTCTAAAAGAATATAGTTTAAGAATTGGATTGGTCAATAAATCTTAAACTTATTATATTTATGTACTTGGAATCTAAACCCACGTGAAGAAAAGTCAAAACTCCCTTGGTAGTGCTGTTCTCTTACAGCATTGGGGTATTTGGAACCTTCCCGGTAACTACTAAACTTATTACTATATATTTGGAATCTAAACCACGTGAAGAAAAGTCAAAACATATTACCCGGTGAGTTTTGGCTTTTGAGGTCTTCTAGTATAAATATATTCACGGAACTCGAATGTTTCCAGTTTCTGGTAATCATCTCTTCATTAATTTGCTTGAATTCATTTGAATTCTTCATTAATGGAAGACAAAAAGCCTCCAACTCGTGGAAACTACACCACCATTCTTAGCATTGATGGTGGAGGGATAAGAGGTATTATTCCCGCTATCATCCTAGGGTTCTTGGAAGCCCAACTTCAGGTTCGAAAAATTGTCTTTTTTCTTGCTCATATATTTACATAAATATTCACTTCATAATCTGTTTTAAAAATTTAAAGATGGGTTGAAATTGTAATGTTAGTATTGTTATTTCATTCTCATTTAAATATATATTGGTTTTGTGTTTTCTCTTTGGTGCAGAAATTGGACGGAGAAGATGCATGTCTCGCCGACTATTTTGATGTGATTGCCGGAACAAGTACCGGCAGCCTTGTAACCGCAATGCTAGCTGCACCCAACATTGAGATCCGTGGTCGTCCCTTGTATGCTGCCCAGGAAATCAAGAACTTTTACCTTACTGAGGCTCCCAAGATTTTTCCCCAACCAAGGTAATCTAATATCACTATTTGAAACTGTTGCATATATAAATATAGAAATTTGCTAAGGTGTGCTCCGAAGTGTGTCTTAATGCGTGCTCCTTCCGTTTCCGTGACGGAAAACTGTTGGCAGCAAAGTGCCTATAAGCAGAGAAGTAATAGGTTTTCCGTCACAGAAACGGAAGGAGTGCACATTAAGGCACTCTCCATATCACATCTTAGCAAATCTATATAAATTTATATATATAATATTTATATAATCTAAGTTCACTAGTTGGCCATTGTGTGGATTTGTGCAATTTTTGTCCATTGTTGATTGCTGAGTACATATGGTGAGGTTTTTTTCCCAACTTTTTATATATTATATATGTCTCCTCTCCTTGTTTTCAAATTGGCTTCTGGATTTCATAATGAGCTGTGACGGGATTTTGTCGAATGACGTAGTGCGGTTTTTACGTCTGTATTTGTGTTCTTGTGAGGGGTTTTGTTTGTTTCGGTCCCTTCTGTTATCTATATTAGTCTATTATTATTTTACTAACATTATTATTCCTTTACAATGGTTAGGAGCTTTATCGGTAGAGCTGTAAGAAAAATCAGAGATATTCTAGTAGGACCCAAGTATGATGGGAAATATCTCCAGAATCTGCTCAAGGAGAAGTTGGGTGACACAAAGCTCAACCAGACACTGACTAACATTCTCATACCCACTTTTGACATCAGGATAATGCGACCAACCATTTTCTCATCCTATGGGGTCTGGTTTTTTTTTATTTTTTTCAGCTCTTCATCTTCATTATTTCTTCTTTTTCACCAAGAATTCTCGACCTGAATGGCTAGTTTTTTTAATTTCAGGTGAAGTATAATCCAACACTAAATGCCTATCTAGCGGATATATGCAGTGCAACTTCGGCTGCTCCAACATATTTACCCACTCATTTCTTTGAAACACGGCATTTTGATGGAAGGGTGCAAGAGTTCCACCTAACGGATGGAGGCGTTGCATCTAACAACCCGGTATGATATAACATAATGCATCAACTTAGTGAGTTACATAAAAAAATAAAAAAATAAATAATACTTCCTCCGTTTGTCGGAATTGAATTTTCCATTTTCTAAATTAGTCAATTTTTTAATTAAGAAAAGTCACGTTACAATGTCAAAATCGACTAAATTAAACTATTTTCTTTTAATGAGATATTTAATTTTGGATGGAGGGAGTAATAATTAAAGGTTATCGCCACAATCAAATTTTTAATTTACTATTGAGTCAATGAATTTCAGACGTTGGTTGCTATTGACCAAGTGGTCGCAGAGGCAAAGCATGGAAATGATAAATTTCTTGTGCTATCTTTGGGAACTGGTTCTCAAAAGTTGGAAAAGAAGTATGATGCAAGGGACGCAGCAAACTGGGGTATTCGTCAATGGCTGTCACACGGTGGTTCAAATCCAATAATCGATGTTTTCTCTCAAGCAAGTTCTGAAATGGTTGATTGCTACGTTGCTACCATTTTCCAAGCAATTCAGTGTGAGGAAAATTACCTAAGGATCCAGGTACGTACCACATTTCTATTTCTAGTTTTATATATGAATCAATTAATTAATGTTGCTATATATTCTAATTTTTTATGGAACAAATTCATTAATCTATATATAATATAATTAATTATTATGTACAGGATGACTCTTTAATTGGGGATCTGGCTTCTGTGGATCTCGCAACCAAGGAAAATTTGGAGGGTCTTGTGAAAGTTGGCGAGAATTTGCTCAAGAAACCAGTTTCCCGAATAAACTTGCTGAGTAATTTATTTGAACCTTTGAATGTTGGAACAAATGAGGAAGCCCTAAAAAAGTACAAAACCTTGATTAATTTTTCTCATGATCCCTCTTCAATTTAAATAATTTTTCTTTAGAAATTCAAGATATCTAATTAATTAACCGATTTTTTGTTGATTGATCTTCTGTTATATGTATAGGTTGGCTGTAAAATTGTCCAATGAGAGGAAGCTACGTCAAGCAGGGGCCTAAGACATACTATGATGATTTTCGAGGATCAATTTGTTAATTTTCAACTTTTAATTGTCATTGTCGTCGTCATCGTCAAAAAAAATGGGGGATTTTGATGCCGTATTTTCTCATAAGTGGAGGTCTTGTCATGTCCACATTTTCTCATGTACAATCTGCTCTAATAGAGGTTAAAAAGAGGGTAGTTTTGGTCTACAATGGTCATTGGAAGTCTGTTGATAATGATAACCTTCTACTTGTGGAAATGTGGGTTCTATTGCATCCGGTGGAGATTAGCAGCTGTTGCCTGGATATCCAAGGTCCTGTAGTCTTATTGTGTCTCTCATTTTTGGTTGAGTTCTTCTCACTTTGTATGGAATGTGAGTTTAACTTATTTGACGGAGAATTGGAAACAGTGACTAGAAAAGTAAGGTAACAATTAACAATCAAGGATTTCTCTTTCGTACTTGATAGTGCAAAGGTAAAATCCCTTGTCCCCTTGATATTGGGCACCCTGACCCCTTCACTGCCTTATGGATTGGAATTATACCTTGTCCTGTCTTGTGATTTGAACTAAAAAGTAACCTAACAGATACTTTTGAAACTGAGAAAGCATGTAAGCATTTCTGTTATCCCCATGGAAGTTATCATATTAGTTGTTCCCTTTTTTTTTGGCATATTCTTCAATTGTGTGAAAAATAACTTATTCGTGTCAGACCTTCACCTGTTTAGCAAATTAAAATGGTTTTTCAGCTATTTGATCTGATCCAAATTGATGAGATCTTGTGCAGATGTTGAACTTCATCCTGACATTCGTACTCAATTTTGGGATCCAGAAAAGTGGCCCAAACATGGACTCATTAGATATACATGGTTTAGTTCTCACTTTCCGTACTGTGACTGACTTGCATGACAGAAAGTATTCCTCTTTGGAAGACAATTCGTGCTTTAAACTGAGGACTTTGCTTCATATATGTTGATCTGTGCCTTTGGTATAAATTGAACTTATTTCATTCCTCTCTTTTCTTGTCATACCGCAAATCTAAGCCAAAACCAAACCTGAATCTAATGCTCCATCGATCACTATTTACAAGTCATTTGAATTAAGTTTTTTTATCATTAAATATAAATTATCGTTGTTAGTTTATTTGGTATTTTACTGATTTTTTATTATATTACCTTATCTCTTTCTTTTCCCTAATCAACGTTATTAGTTTGATTAAAATCATAAATATAGATATTTTAAGAAAAAAATACTATTTTAATTTTAACAAAATGATGGCTAGCGATTTATATATGGCATAGCCATGCATCCACTACTAACTACAAATATGGAAGGTCTCTTAACATCAAGCAGAACTAAAACCTTTAAAAGAAATAATATTTCCATAAAACAATAAACCATTATCCAAAATTACATCAAAATCCTCAAATATCAAATAACGAGTTTTTTGAAAAAGAACATCAAGCATGGCCATCTATAATATTAGTAGTTCTTAGCAAAAACATCTTCCACTTTTGCTTCCCAAAGTCAGCTACTGTCCACATGCCTCCCACTCCTGATTGATCATTTTGGGCTGGAAATACTAAAATAATGTGTGCAAACCCCTAGCCCAACTAGTTATAATCTTACCTTTCCTTAGACTGGGCTTGTTAAATAGACATAATCCTTTCTTCATTGATCCATTCTACTTTTATTAATTACAGGTCTGGCTAGTTGGAAACGAATTTCAACTAGATCAATCAATGCTTTTGATAATCGTTAGGGGAAAAAAAAAAGAAAAAAATCATTAGTTATTCATGGGAGTCATGGAATCGGCTTAATAAAATTTTTCGGAATATTATGATCCCTCTTCAATTTAAATAATTTTTCTCTATAAATTCAAGGTAGCTAATTAATTAATTAACCAATTTTTTTGTTGATTGATCTTCTCTTATATGTATAGGTTGGCTGTAGGATTGTCCAATGAGAGGAAGCTCCATCACGCAGGGACCTAAGACATAATATGTTGATTTCCGAGAATCAGTTTGTTAGTTTTCAGCTTTTAATTGTTGTTCTTGTCATCGTCGAAAAATACGATATCAAAATCCCTTTGCCTTCAGCTTGAAATAAAAATATCATATGTAAAATGGGATGTCATGTTGTATTCATTATGGATTTTATTTGTCTAATTTCCTTTTTCCTATGTGCATACTAATTTGAGAGTAAAACATAATTTTTTGCACATAGAGGTTCTAACTCATAAAACTGCTCAATGATTCTTTTATTTTCATGCATATCTTAATGTATCATGTACCCATTTAATAGTACTCTTAGTAATTCCCGGTACTGTGAAATTTTTCTTTCCACGATACTAAAGAGTCCAATAAAATTTAGAATATATCTATCCTCATCAATCATATAGGGAGAATAAGAAGAATTACTAATTTAGTTGGGTATTGGGATATTGAAGATGTATTCAATGCTAAGAAAGTGTATGATGAAATACTCAAATGATTAAATGTCACAAGGTGATTTTGTTTTTGGGAGTAAACAAATTAAAGGTGTTTTTTGCACCTAACTAACGACATGCTATTTAGAAAATTGCATGGACAGAGACCCCATAATGACAGATTGTGAAATGTTTTGGGACAATGAAGGTAGAAAAGAAACTTTAAGAATGAAATTTATTATTTTTCCTGTGTTAAAAGTCTATTTTACTCTGATTAATGGACACTTAACGATAAAAATGGACGAAGACTTTATGACTTTGTAAATTCTATTATGGATGCGATTTATTGTATCGTGAGTCACGTCACAAATTTTTACATGAGAGGTTTACGGGTTTTTGGGGATCAATTTACAGAATCAGATATCACATGACAACAAAAAAGATCTTCGCACACACACTCCCACTACACACATTACACATCAATTCCAAATGCCATTTGGGAGCATAGTGGGGGTAAGTTTGGTACTTGGTAGGTGTAGGGAAGGATGAATCTGAAAGACCGAAATGGCAAATGGGCCAAATCCACGGGAATGACTGACCGAAGTACAATAAAAAAAAACTATACTCCCTCCCACGTGTATAAGAGAAAATTTGCAATGTGTCCCCACGTGTGACAATACTATTGATTTGTGACTACAGTAATAATACATAAGTGATAAATTATTTATTCAAAATTCCATTAACATAAATACTCCTCCCTCATGATTTATAAATTACTAAACCTCATTTTTGTTAAAATTAAGCTAATATTTTATTTTTCCTAAAATATCACTAAATATAAATCATTATTTTAGTTTATTAAGTATTTTATTGATTTTTCATCCTATCATGCATGTCTTTTTCTCTTTTTTCCTAGTTGCTATTATTAAATTGATTAGAATCATAAATACAGAAATTTTATAGAATATATATATATACATATATATATATATATTACCTTAATTTTCACAAAATACCTCCTGATGACTTGTAATTTATAAATAGACCCTAGGATACTTAATCTTTTAAAGACACTTATTAAATTTTTACTAATGTAATAAAGAGTGACATACAAATATGTAATAGGAGATCCGAAACCGATCTCCCTGGGGGCAATTTATGTTTCGTCTACCATATGAGTTTATTTTTAATGATACTTCCACTAATAAATTTAAATTAAATATCTCATTTTGATTTAAATTATTTACTTAATTTTTAATAGAACCATGTTAATTTGATAATAAATTTTTCAATTGAACGATTAATTGTAGACATTTAAAAATAGGGAAAATAAGTCAATATTGTTCCTGAAGTTTGATCCTAAAATCAATTTCATTCTTTTTTTTAAAAAAATAAAACTTTTATAATTATTAAATTAAAACAAAACTTTTTATATTTTAATGACCTTTCATATTTAAAAAAAAATGTAAAAGTTACTTTTAAATGAAAAGTCACATATTAAGATTATTCATAACACTTTCATAAATCTATTTCATGCACAGTCTCATATAAATCTAATAAAAATCTATAAATAGAAACGTTTTTGACTCATCCTCCAATCACATAAATGATAGAAAAACTATCTTTCCATTTTCTTCTTCATCTTTGAATTTCTAAAAAAAATCGTTTCAATTATGTTTTTCAAAATAATTATGCAAATATTCCACTTTATTATATAAAAAAAAAAATTATGAGTATTCATAGATTGAACATGAATAATAGATTTTTTTTCCCAGAAGAATTTTAATTTCAACTTCAAACATTCGACGATTGTTCCTAATAAATCCAATGATAACAATTTTAAAAATATTTTTAAAAAATTAAAATGAAATTCATACATAAATATATTCCTTTTTAACACAAATATATAGTCAATAAAGATTACTACGATTTCAATATTACATTGATAATTTTTTTCTAAAAATTTTAATAATAATTTAAGCTCATATTTCGTTTATTTCCAAAGAGAATCCAAGTAGGTTGAAAAATTAATTCAACCGTAAAATCTATGAAATGTTAATATTAGTGATGAATATATGGATATGTGTGCTTTGCATCTTTAATTTTTTATTTATTTTAACTATTGCAATTATCTTCATATTTGCCATAATTGTCATTACATAAGATCAATTTTATTCAACTATAAATTAATTTGTTTGGTTAAAAAAATCTATTTAAGTTAAATACTCTAATGTTAAAAAATTCTTGCATTTTGAATATATTAGGAAGCTTAATAATTAGTCCTTAGGGAGGAAGGATATTCTCTTAAGGTTCCCTTCCTCCTCATTTTGGATCCTTCCAAAAGTTCAAATACCCGATTGCAGAAAGAGAATACAGCTACCAAGTGAGTTTTGATTTTTGAGGTCTTCTACTAGAATTTCGAGTCATTTTGGTTAATCCAATTCATGAATGACGAGGTCAAGCAAAATGAAGCTTGTTGGGTATAGTTTGAGTATTGGATTGATCGAAATGACTTTAAATTTTGGTGAAGTTTATGAAAAATCCAGTCAAAAGGATTAAAATGTAAATTGTTTAAGGACTAAACAAGTCAAAAAAAATTTTAAGAACTAAAATTTCTAAAAGGGTACAGTTTGAAAATTAGATTGACTAATAAATCTTAAACTTATTATATTTATATACTTGGAATCTAAACCCACGTGACGAAAAGTCAAAACTCCCTTGGTAGTGCTTACAGCATGGGGGGTATTTGGAACCTTCCCAGTAACTCCTAAACTTATTACTATATATTTGGAATCTAAACCACGTGAAGAAAAGTCAAAACTTATTACCCGGTGAGTTTTGGCTTTTGAGGTCTTCTAGTATAAATATACTCACGGAACTCGAATGTTTCCAGTTTCTGGTAATGTTCTCTTCATTAATTTGCTTGAATTCATTTGAATGCTTCATTAATGGAAGACAAAAAGCCTCCAACTCGTGGAAACTACACCACCATTCTTAGCATTGATGGTGGAGGGATAAGAGGTATTATTCCAGCTATCATCCTAGGGTTCTTGGAGGCCCAACTTCAGGTTCGACAAATTGTCTTTTTCCTTACTCATATATTTACATAAATATTCACTTCATAATCTGTTTTAAAAATTTAACGATGGGTTGAAATTATAATGTTAGTATTGTTGTTTCATTCTCATTTAAATATATATTGGTTTTGTGTTTTCCCTTTGGTGCAGAAATTGGACGGAGAAGATGCATGTCTCGCCAACTATTTTGATGTGATTGCCGGAACAAGTACCGGCGGCCTTGTAACCGCAATGCTAGCTGCACCCAACCCAGAGAACCATGGTCGTCCCTTGTATGCTGCCCAGGAAATCAAGAACTTCTACCTTACTGAGGCCCCCAAGATTTTTCCCCAACCAAGGTAATCTAATTTCACTATTTAAAACTGTTACTTATATATATATAGAAATGTTAGTATGTGCTTGACCGTGCACATTAATGAGTGCAGTAGTTAGTCAAGTAACGGTCAAATTTAACGGTTTCTATTTTTTTTTTTTTTTTTTAACAATTTATTAAAATTTAATCAAGTATCCCTAGGGTTTAGTTTATCTTTTTAGGGTTTAATTTTATCCTTTTAGGGTTTAATTTTATCCTTTTAGGGTTTAGTTTATCCTCTTAGGGTTTAGTTTACCTTTAGTTGACTAACTACTGCACTCAGTAGTGTGCACGGTTAAGCACACACTATCATTCTTCTATATATATATATATATATAGGAATACTTCTATGTGTTACGTAGTACACAAATTCGTGTGATACTAATGGAAAAAGTAACGGCAATCTTCTGCGAAGTCAGTTTTTTTCAATTTGTATACCTCACAGTGCCTCGACTTTCTCTTTACAGATTGAAAAAACGAACGTTGCAAAAAATTACCATTACTTTTTCCATCAGTAACACACGAATCTGTATGCTACGTAGCACACAGAAGTATTTCTATGTATATATAATCTAATTCACTAGTTGGCCACTGTTTGGATTTGTGCAATTTTTGTCCATTGTTGATTGCTGAGTACATATGGTTAGTTTTTTTTCCCAACTTTTTATATATTATACATGTCTCCTCTCCTTGTTTTCAAATTGGCTTCTGGATTTCTTGACGAGTTGTGACGGGATTTTGTGTGACGACGTAGTGCGGTTTTTGAGTCTGTGATCTGTGTTCTTGAGAGGGGTTTTGTTTGTTTCGGTCCCTTCTGTTATCCATATTAGTCTATTATTATTTTACTAACATTATTATTTCTTTATAATGGTTAGGAGCTTTATCGGTAGAGCTGTAAGAAAAGTCAGTGATATTCTAGTAGGACCCAAGTACGACGGGAAATATCTCCACAATTTGCTCGAGGAGAAGTTGGGTGACACAAAGCTCAACCAGACACTGACTAACATTCTGATACCCACTTTTGACATCAGGATAATGCAACCAGCCATTTTCTCATCCTATGGGGTCTGATTTTTTTTTTTTTTTTTTTCAGCTCGTCATTAGTTCTTCTTTTTCACTAAGAATTCTCGACCTGAATGGCTATTTTTTTAATTTCAGGTGAAGTATAATCCGACAATAAATGCCAAACTAGCGGATATATGCATTGCAACTTCGGCTGCTCCAACATACTTACCCACTCATTTCTTTGAAACTCAGCATTTTGATGGAAGGGTGCAAGAGTTCCACCTAACGGATGGAGGCGTTGCAGCTAACAATCCGGTATAATATAACATAATGCATCAACTTAGTGAGTTACATAAAAAAATAATACTTCCTCCATCCGTCGGAATTGAATGTTTCATTTCGTTAATTTTTTTAATTAAGAAATGTCACATTACAATATCAAAATCAACTAAATTAAACTATTTTCTTATAATGAGATATTTAATTTTTTATTTAGGGCATAGTAATTAAAGGTTATCACAACAACCATATTTCTAATTTACTATTGAGTCAATGAATTTCAGACATTAGTTGCTATTGACCAAGTGGTCAAAGAGGCGAAGCATGCAAATGATAAATTTCTTGTTCTATCTTTGGGAACTGGTACTCAAAAGCTAGAAAATAAGTATGATGCGAAGGACGCCGCAAACTGGGGTAGTTTTAATTGGCGGAACGCGATAATCGAAGTTTTTTCTGAAGTAAGTTCTGATATGGTTGATTTCCACCTTGCTACCTATTTCCAAGCAATGAAGTGTGAGGAAAATTACCTAAGGATCCAGGTACATATTAACCTACGTGCCACATTTCTATTTCTAATTTTATATATGAATCAATTCATTAATGTTGTTATATATTCTAATTTTTGATTGAACAAATTGATTAATGTATATATAATATAATTAATTATTATGTACAGGATGACTCGTTAACTGGGAATCTAGTTTCTGTGGATCTCGCAACCAAGGAAAATTTGGAGGGACTTGTGAAAGTTGGTGAGGATTTGCTCAAGAAACCAGTTTCCCGGAAGAACTTGCTGAGTGGTTTATATGAACCTTTGAATGTTGGAACAAATGAGGAAGCCCTGAAAAAGTACAAAACCTTAATTAATGTTTCTCATGATCCCTCTTCAATTTAAATAATTTTTCTTTGAAAATTCAAGGTATCTAATTAATTAATTAATTATCCGATTTTTTTTGATTGATCTTCTGTTATATGTATAGGTTGGCTAAAGAGTTATCTGATGAGAGGAAGCGCCGTCAGCCAGGGGCCTAAGGACATAATATGATGATTTTTGAGGATCAATTTGTTAATTATCAGCTTTTAGTTATTTCTGTTGTTGTCATCGAAAAATCCAGCATCAAAATCCCATTTTCTTGGGCTTGAAATGAAAATAAACATATCCACATTTTCTCATGTCTGTTTTGTCAAGCACCAGACCTTGACAATAATATAACATCAAACAAAATGAACTGGTGAGGCTAAACAGACAACTTGCTTCGTTAGTCAACCTTACCTTTAATACTTTTCTTGATGTACTGAGAAATAAAACCAGTGCAACTATTCCTCACAACTTCTACTCCTCATGAGCACACATGGGTACAATGAACTCGGTAGAATAAATATTACTACTTGCAAGTAAATAGGGAGCAAAATTATCCTATATACATTAAACTTTAATCAAGCACAATTAATAAGAGAAAGAAGTGTCATGAGATTAATGAAATGACGCACTAACATCAGCGCCAATGTGGTGGACATCCTTCACTACAAATTCTGTTGCATTGTTCTTATGTTCTGCTTGAAGTATAGAGATTACCTCCTCAATCAACCCATCCGAGGAGTTAGATCAATATCTCCATCAGGAAGATAAGTTTTTAAAGGTACAGATACAGACCCATAAGGAAATATCCTGAATAAGCACAAAATAGGAAACTGAAAGATTCTTAAGAGAAAACGGTTTCAATCGTATGCATTGGTCGGATGAGGGACATGCCAAGGCCGCAAGAGACAGGCTGAAAGATTTCCTACCATATGTATTTGCAAATGGATGTTTTCTGACTCAGCTGAAATACGAAGTTGGTAACCCTAATAACCGATAAAGGAGATATCATGAATCACCAAGCATGAAATACTTAACCAACTGATCCCCCTATCCGGAGGCCGCTGAGTCACGTGATTTACCTCCTCCACAGTTCTCAAGGGGCTGGGGTGTGGGGCCCTGGGACTAGGGACTTCCCCTCTGCTCACCAAAGAATTCTAAATGTGAATTTGAAATGACCAAAATAAATACACATCTTTTTCTCCCCTAGTTGTTCCATATATGGACAATACATATAGGACAATTTTTGGTTGTGTCCTTGTTTTCCTTCTTTTCTTCTCTCGGTGGCCTTTATTATAGTGCTAAATATTCTTTTATATTATTACCCCCACAACTCTGCATTCTTTTTTACTCCTGAATAACATGAAAAATATTTATCAAAATAAATTTTATATTGAAAAAAGAATATGTTTTTAAAAAATAAATTAAATCTATTTAATACTGGTAAATTTTAATAAAAAATATATCCAATTTATATATTTTGTTTAATTCCTCAAATTGCTTTTTTTAATATTATTAAATTTAAAGAGATTGTAAAGTTAATAAGAAAATCTTTTTATTATTTAAAAAAGGCAAGTGTTGTTATACTGTCTCCTTATATATTTGAAAATCATTGTCTAATAATTGCATTGATTCATGTGTCAAATTAAAAGAGCTCTTCATTGGACCTCTTTACAAATGAAGCATTAATCCCATCTTTCAAGTATTCATCGGCAAAATATAACTAAACTTATTATATATTTGGAAGCTAAACCCCCATTTGTGAAGATGAGATTGGATATTTAATTCCGGATGACAAGTGAACAGTGGAAGTTTTGTCTTTATCGAAACTATTCCGCGTGAAATGCATTTTAAGCACCTATAAATAGCTCACAACACACTTTTTAAGTTTCAAGATCATTTGAACTCTTTATTAATGCAAGATGCAAAGCCTCCAGCTTGTGGAAACTTCACCACCGTTCTTACCATTGATGGTGGAGGGATAAGAGGTATTATTCCCGGTATCATCCTAGGGTTCTTGGAGGCCCGACTTCAGGTTCGAAAAATTATCTTTTTCCTTGGTCATATATTTACATAAATATTCACTTCATAATCTGTTTTAAAAATTTAACGATAATGTTTGTATTGTTATTTCATTCTCATTTAAATATATATTGATTTTGTTTTTTCTCTTTGGTATAGAAATTGGACGAAGAACATGCATGTCTCGCCCACCATTTTGATGTGATTGCCGGAAACAAGTACCGATAGCCTTGTAACAGCAATGCTAGCTGCACCCAACCCAGAGAACAGTGGTCGTCCCCTGTTTGCTGCCCAGGAAATCATGGACTTCTACCTTATTGAGGCTCCCAAAAATTTTCCCCAACCAAAGTAATCTAATTTCACTATTTAAAATTGTTACTTATAGTTTCCCTTGTGTGTGCAGATCGAACGATGTCTTTTTTGGACAACTTCCTTCAAAACTTCCAAGAAATTCTTTTTGTCTTTTAAGAACCTCCCTCCAATCATTTTTCACATGGGTAATCATGTATTCTTTTTCTCCTCCAAGACTTCTTGCTCCTCCAAAACTACATCTTCAGGCTCCTCTAGAGCTTCTTCTTCCTCAATAATAGGTATATATATATTCGCACGTATATAAATATATATATATATATATATATATATATATATTCTTTTGTTTATTCTTTTTGAAAATTTTCTCGTTTTTAACTCTTTTTTCAATTTTTTGTAACTTATTTCTTGTTCAGTAGTTCATTTACCTATATAATAATAATATATATAAAAAACCTCCTATATTTTTTTTTTTTCGGATAATAAGTTCAATTCTTAAATATTTCAAAATTAATTGTTTCTTTTTTATAAGTTATTTAAAATTTTTAAGAACTGGTTTATATTTATTTATTTATTTATTTTCGTGTATTCAATGTCTATAACTGATACATGTGATATAAAAAACTAGACAAGGAATGTGATTAATATGAAAAATTTAGAAAGGTCAAGAGGAAAAAAATAATTTAATTGTCAAAATATAAAGGTTGAAATAAATTAATTTAAAATTTTAAAATAATTTGAAAATAAATATCCGAGTTACTTCCTCCTTTATAAAATGAATGTTCATATCTCTATTTTGAGTCTTTTGCAATTGAATGTTCTATTTTGTAAAATGATTGAAATTTTATAAAGAAATTTATTCTTAAAATTCTCAGTTTCCTCCGTGATTTCTCACAAAAGAAGCTAGGTAGTCTAAGAAAGAGATATTCCCAAACAGATGATAACGTTAAAGCAGAGTGGTTTGGTCTGCAACAAGACTAGAAAAGTATTGCAATCTGAGGTGTTTGGTGGGTAACAAGAATAGAAAAGATAACTAATGATCATCAACATCATCCAGTGAAAAAACATGCAAACAGAAATGGATGCATGCTCTTTCATCTTTCAAGTTTTTTTGTCAGACAGAACTGGTGCCTACCTAAACATACCACAATTTTTTTGAATTGTAGTAGGTTCCACATAAATCACAGACGGAATCATACTTCCTCTCTTCCTCAGATGGATATCTTATTGATTTTCTGGGAGAAGGTCCCATTTTATACTTTTTTTCAGAAAATCCTTCCGGTCATTCTTCACGTGTGTAATCAGGTATTCTTCCTCCTCTAAAGGTTCCTCCACAACTTCCTCCAAAACTTCCAAGAAGTTCTTTATGTCTTTTAAGAACGTCCCTCCAATCATTTCTCACATGAGTAATCATGTATTCTTCTTGCTCCTCCAGAACTTGTTGCTCGGGTTCCTCCAGAACTTCTTGCTCCTCCAAATCTTCATCTTCAGGCTCCTTCAGAGTTTCTTCTTCCTCAATAATAGGTACATATATATTCGCA
>JAOXNR010052722.1:0-15787 GCA_028571225.1 Parsonsia alboflavescens | reverse complement strand
ATATATATATATAGTATCATTTTTGTTTTGGTTCATATGGTTAGTATTAAATTAACTATTATCCCTTATTTTTTAAAAATGTTTCTATTTATAATTCTAATCAAACTAACTATAGTGACTAGAGACAAGAGATAGGAGTAATAAGGTAAAAAAAACTAAAAGATTTTTTTTTTATAATATCCATCCTAACCCTTCCTCAAGGATCAACATTAACATCCCACCTACCCTTGGCATATCTCAAACTCGAAATCTCTCGATTGGTCTTAAGTGTTGCTTCTTACCATTAAGATAGTAAGACCTGCTAAATTAAAATGGTTGTTAAGGAGACTTTATGTCTATCTTTAAGGAATACTCCTCCCATTTCAATTTGTTTAAGTATTCATTTCAAAATATTTGTCAATTACACATTTTAAATGCTCATGTTATCCTTTAATAGTGAAACTTTTTTTAACCCTTCCTAATGACATTTTATTATATTCACACATCTCTCATTTTAAAACCCACCGATCTTAACTAAAGGAGGAAAGAAGACACGGAAGAGAGAAATTGGGGTAAAATTCAAGGAGGGATAAAATTATCCAAAAGAGGTAATATTGTGATTATCTTTAATTTGGATGAAAAAACCTTCAAGTGACAAACAAATGGAAAAGAAGGGAGTAACACATTCAAATCCAAACAATCTAATCTAATATACTACTCATTCCATTGTAAATTAAGTGGCCTTTAAGGTTTTGCACACCACTTAAAAATTTCTTGGTAATAGGAGATTTGAATTATAATAAGACTAAAATGTCCTTTCTTTTTCCTAAATTAAGATAATGATAATGTCCTTAATATATTATCCAAAGAGTTAAATAAGGGGAAAAATAAGAAAAACTTGATAAATCCTTTTTGGATAAGTGTGAACGCCACTTATTTTGAAATTGACTTTTTAATTTTTAAACGACACAAAATATGGAATGGAGAGAGTACATAAAAACATAAACAATCGTCAAAACGAATGACACATAAGCTCATAGAATTATGCCAAAGTAGATTTTTAAACAACTTAGAAGCAACGCAACGAAGACGGTTCATTTTTCAATAAAAAATGCATTTTTATGTAAAATTTATATTTTAACTTATTGAAGGACTATTTATTTTTATGAAAAAAATTATCGACCTCTTATTTTACGTCATTAAAAGAGTTTTTTTTCGATTAAAAACTTTTATATTTTACAAAATCTTGAGTCCTACATGTATTACATCTCAAACTAATACTTTTGCAATTTTGAAGCAAGTATTAGTATCACAATAAAGAATAACTTTTATATAAATATATAAATATATATTTATTTATTTATTTATTCTTAATTATCATGTATAAATATTAAAATCTAAAATAAAAAAATCTTTTCATTTCCTATAAAACAGTTTAAATTCATGTTCTTATTTATTTCATAAAAATTTGCTGAATTTAGAATTTTAATAGTCATAAATAAATTTAAAATTTTATTTAACAAATTATAAATTTATTAAACATGTATTGGATATTAACTAAATATAAATATTATATTCATAAGTTTTTTATTAATTATAGTTTGAAAGGGTGTATTTTGATTTTTAGTGACATTTAAATAAAAAACATTCTGGATGAAAGTCATTTATTTGCATAAAACTAATGTCATAAAATAAATTAATTTAATTCATCAACTAACTTATAAAATATATGCATTAACAATAGCTATTAAAAATAATAAGAAAACATTTAGCTGTATTATCGATTTTCTACCCAAACTTTGAATCATTGTTTAATTCTCGAACATTCTTTTTATTTCGATCAATTTCATATCCAATTATTCTGTCAAAATCCTAATAAAAGGACTTTAATTCTCCAAGTGAAAAGCACATGCCATAATTCTTTGATTATAATTGTCTCTTCACCCATTTTTCCCAATGATCGAAATCCATTTCAAAAAGATTGCAAACAAGAATCCAAAACTACAAAAAGCCGAAAATTATCTTTTTATTTGTTTGCTAAGAAAAAGAAGATACCTGTAAGTGATGATTAAAACATTTTCAAAGACGAAGGATGCAAAATTAGCTAGAAATTATCCACCGCATTTGGGGATTTAAAGTGTCTATGCCCTACTGAAGAGCAGTGGCGGTGGTGGTGGAGACGCCAAAGGGCACACAAGGTGGAGAGGCTGCTCTCTCTCTCTCTCTCTGTTTTTGTTTCTTATTGGTAATGTCTATCTCTCTCTAAAATGAGGAACTCAGTTGTTCTTTTCTTCTTTCTCTCTCTATTCTCTATCTATGTCGACGACGACGATGAAGAGCAGTGATAGTATAAGAGAAATTAAAAAAAAAAAAAATGAAAAGATCGAAAAGAAGCAAAAGTTTTGGTATATTTTTTGGTTGGGAGAAAGGGGTGAAGAGCCAGAATTCAAAGAATGGTGGCATGTGCTTTTCACATGGGAAATTAATGTCCTCCTACTAGAATTTTGATCATCAGTAAAATGATTAGACATGAAATTGGTTGGAAAAAAAATTGAAAATTAAATAATGACCACGAATTTTCAGCCAAACATTTCTTGATAAAATGATCATGAATAATATAATTTTAAATAAATATTACAAATAATAATAATTTTAAATAAGAAAAATTAAATTTTACATATGAATAATGTTTTTTCATCTAGTTTAAAATAGACTGAGTAACATTCAATATAAATGAAAAAAAAAATCTGATATTTACCTTTTTAACAATAAAATTTTTAACATTATTATCCTCCCCATGTCATAAAAAAATACCTTTATCTCTCACATTAAAAAAGACGATGCACTTTCTTTATAAGAACTGAAAAAAAAAAAAAGTTATTAATGGCAGGTGAAAAATGAGAATCACAAAACATTATAGCAATTTAAATTGTAGAACAAAGAGAACAACTAAAACAGGAAATTGCATATGCATTGTTTTTGACAGGGCAATAGAAAAGAGTTAAGTACTCTTTTAATTTCAACCGCAGAAAGTAAGTATTCTTATAGTATAAAACAAGAGATATAAATACTACAGAATTTATATAGTATAAACAATCTAATCTATGTTAGAATTTTCTTATTCTGTATGTAGTAGAGAGTATAATCGAATCGCAATACCTGTATCATGGGTTGAAGATAGAGATGGACCCATCCGATATGATGCGAGTGGGGTAGGTGGGTCCCACGTGGAACAGACATTGTTGTTAAGGGCTACAAGACAAAGCATCAAAAAGGGGAGGCGAGGGGTTTATGAAATGAGGCAATCAATGGTGTTGCTGGTTGGTGGCCTGTGTCTTTATTATATGTCTTGGATGGTTTTTAGTTGTATATATTTATTTCTAACCAGAACCCAAAGTAGGAATATGCATTAAGATTCTTGAATATGGATTCAAATATATTTTATAGAATTGTGGAATAAGACAACCTCAACCGTTAATATAAAGACTTCAAAGGGAGAGAGAGAAAGAGGGTTTGAAGGGAGGAGACACAAATGTCTAATTTGATCCCAGCAGCTTGTAGTTCTTGACTCTCTTGGATTCCTAAAGGCATATCTCCTTTCGTTTTCTCTATTCCCATCTTTGGAAATGTGAGTGGGAATGGATATGTCTATTCACTTTCCTTCTTTTCTATTTTCTGCTTTTCTTGCTTCTTCTTTCCTCAAACTCTGCAACCTCAATATTTTATTTCTTCTTTTATTTTTTTATTGTTCTTCTGTGCATGTCTTTGTGTTTGGTTTCTGCATATAATTTCTCAAATAGTAGCATGGATATTGTGTTGTTTGAAGGGTATTGAGGCATTGCTTCTGGTGCTGTAGATGCTTTGTTTTCCTTTCAGCTGGGCTTTCTTGTTTTTATCTACTGTAAACTTCGGAATCAGTAGAAGGTAAATCTGAGTTTGACTTTTTTACCTTTTGTGTTTTAGCAGTTTGTACTTCATATCTAAATTGCCTCTTTAAGCGATGATTCTTAATCGCATGTGAAGTCTGATATGATGGCGGTGGTGTTTTGGAGCAGTAGAATAAGGGTATTGCTTTTCCTTCTGACAGATGGTATGGATATAGTTGTTTCCCTTAGGCGAGCGCTTGGGGATGCTCTTCTATATCTAAATGCGATAATTTCCTTTCTTGATGTATTCTTTTGGTATCCAGGGATAAAGTTAGCCTTACCAATATTACCTTTCATTTTTTTTCAGTTTAACTTGAGAAAGATATCACAGTGCTCTTTTTGCTCACATGGATAAATCCAAATCTTTTAATCCTTTACAGCATTTCAAAAGATGAGTTATTTTTTGCTTTATGAACCCGGGCTTGCTTGATTATGAGTTAACTTATTAGTTTTAAGTCTTATTACCTGCATCTCAGAGATTTTATGTGCTATTTTGAACATTGAATTAGATTTTAAGGGGAGAGGGGGGAGGACCACTATGAGAAGCTGGTCGGCTGTGATTATTTTTATGATCTGAGGAGTTGTGTGACCATGTCAATAAAAATTCTGCCAGCCTGTGAATTGATACAACAGAGGATGGTGTTTCATGTGTATTATGTGTTTCATTTTAATTTTCCACCATGGACTCTTCAGCTACTTCTCTGGGTGCACTCAGTCTGACTGGTATAAAAGCTAATCGAATATAAATCTTGTTCATGTACATATTGGTTTTCTAGTGTATAATGCTTCTGTTCTTCAGCTCCAATTAAAGTTCCTTAGCACAGTAATCTGGTATGAAATTTGTTGGATTTGGGCATTGTTCTAGTTCGTGGTTTTGCAGTTTTTGTCTTTGCAAGAAGTTGTGGTTTATGCTGTTCTGGCTTGATGTTTATATCACACTTGACGTCCATCAGTAATACTTTTTATCCTAAAATTGATAGAAGCCATGGACACATATAGATTATATAGTTAAACATTGACTTTGGATCTCTTCCGAAGAGTATCGGAATTTAGTTTTTCAACTTTATTTTAGCAACCACGCTTCATTTAGGTTGAGCATGAGGCTTTTCTTAGTCATCCAATTTTGAACGGGAAATGCCTTTTAGTTGTTGAACTTGATTGTCTCAGGTTGCGGCAACCACTGTAAGGGGAGGCAACAGGAAAGATCTAGAACCATTGACTATGAACGGTTTTTGATTGGCTATGTACATTACTAATATAACAAAGATTTATGTCAGATTTAAACTTGCCCATTCAATGGCCATTTGGTGGTCTCATTTGAGCTTGATGTTAATAACTAATTGCCTAATTCTGTCAAGAGTTCATTTTGCTCAAGGGAGGAATCTTTACCGTGGAAAATTTTTAAAGAAAAAGAGATTGTAGAACCAACACAAACAAATATTATGTTACAGAACAAAAACTGCAGTACAGAAAGTCCATATCTGGAGGAATGAATATTGACCATATTTTGCCTTTCTTCACCTCATTTTTGGTACTTTGAGCTTTTTGTTAGGTTGGTATCTATCGCATTCATTCAACATGTTATTCTGATTTGAACTAAAATTCTTTTTTATCTTTAGACTTGATATGTACTTCACTAGCCCCAAGGTTCTCCTTTTATCTAATTATCTCATGCTTTAAACAAGACCTAAACATATTTTTCATGCTGTTTCTGCAACTTTTTTGCATTTTATGGATAAAAATTGATTTAAGATGGCTGTCTTATTTTCTTATTTGAGCATCACTATATACAACCACTTACCTGTTTGGAATAATTGCATGAATTGGTTGTTCTTGCCTCATGTTTCCTTTTGCATCTACCATGGAATGTACATGTCTGACATCTGATTAAGTTGGATTATGCATGAAATTTCAGAATGCATAAATGAATGAATGGCTTCTTGAGTTCAGAACTTACTGAGGAATACTTAACTCTCTCTATCCAATGCCACATTTCATGGGCAATTGCTCACCGTGGTGGAATTCACAAGATCGACAGTTCTCACAGACAATAACTAAAAATATAAACTTCAGAGTGGAATATTCACCACAGGATCGTCAGGAGGTGGGACATTTGGGTTTTCATTTGCCAGACGGAGGCTCACCTTCAACTCAATCAAGCTGTCAGTCTCCACATGATTTGATTGCTACAGGAAAGGCAAATCCTCGAGATCAATCTGTTTCATCACAACATGGTAGTGATCTGTTCTCCTAGCATCCCTATTGGTTTCTTATTTCTGTGAATTTTAATTTGCTGTTGATTCTCTGGCTGGAAAGAGAGGTACCTAATTTTTGTTTGACACAAATAATATCTGTTTCTGATCCTCCTGTGGTCAGATATTAGAAACATCCATATTGATTATAATTGTGGTTATTCTTTGATACACACTACTGTTATCAAGCTGCAAACTACTAAAACTTCTCATAGAATCCTATACCCTGCAGTGGCTCTAATATATTCTGAGTCTTTCTTCATGTGTCAGGAGCTGAGAAAATATGTAGCACGATATAACTGAAATAATATAACTCAACTGACATAAGATATAACTTCAGTGAAGTTGGTTGTTTCTTTATATGGTTCTTGCTAGTTCTGCATGCAGCATGGGTATAAAGAATGACGTGTTAGACTTTGATGTAGATAACAAAAAAGTAAAAAAAAGTGTGATCTCATCTCGAAAGGTTTTAGTCCACCAGCTGGGTTTATAAGTTCTATTTTCTCGTGGGCTAGGAGTGCATGCTCATTTGCTGCTTTTATCCAATCTTGGAAACTTGTAATTGACTTCTAATTGTCTAAGAGCTTCTGTGGGTTCAGTTCAAACAGGGAGTTGCCAAAAGTGTGCAGAAGAGCATGTGAAATCTGCTGTCTTGTTGAGTAATCCTGAAATTTCAGTTAATCCTTCACAAATGGAGATGAACCAATCAGCAGTAAGTAGTAGCTGTCATGGACGATCTCTTCTTTCACTTTATGTTTGACTCTTTCTAACTATTTCCATTCACTTCATGCTCAGATTTCCTTTGCTGCTTATTCTGATCCATACTTCAGTGGTTTCTTTAATGGTTATGGGCCTCAGCCTATTGTAAGTACTCCAATATCATCTTTATGTCTTACAGTAAATATATATAGTTCCATTGGTTTTGCACTTGAGACACAGCCGATGAATGGCTAGCTTATTGTGTTTCTTGGTTCTTTTTCTGCTTTGGCCTTGTCTCTAGAAGTTTACTGTGTAACTGAGCCTTTTACATGAAGTTCATGCAGAAGTTTTGTTGTATGTGTCCTGTGGATTAAAAAATCAAACCAGATGGTTTGTATTTTGATTAGCCGAAAATTAAATATGCAATATGTTCTCCATTTCTCACTCTCTCATGCACACGCACACACGATCCAGGAGGTTACGAATGATGAGATGCCTTCCCAGGTTTTCTATTCTTCTATTCTGAGAACTACAAAAAACCAAAAGAAAGCTTTTAAAACATCCCATCTCTATCCCCTTCTCCCTTTTGATTTGGTTTTCTATTCCTCACCATAAAGAGAATGTAGAACTTGGAAGGCATCTATTCATTAGTAACCTAATGGTCAAAATCTTCTATGGGAGATATGGGTCTTATTTTTAAGAGTTCCAGCTTACATTTACATACATTTATTGGTTAACCATCTGAGAAACTTGATCAGATCCAATCACAGATGGTGGGGATGGCACCTACCCGTGTTCCACTGCCCCCAGATCTTGCACAAGATGGTCCAATTTATGTCAATGCAAGGCAGTATCATGGAATACTCAGAAGGAGACAGATACGAGCCAAGCTTGAAGCCCAAAACAAGCTTCTCAAAAATAGAAAAGTATGTGCATGATTTGTTTACATCAAATCAGAATTTATGTCTAGAGTATTCTTTATCTTTTGTCATTTGTTATATGTTAAGTCCACTTTGCTGAGACAAATTAAGTTCATTTTTTTTTTCCTTGGTTTCACAGAATAAAGCAATGAATGGCTTGACTAATTAGGAAGACAAATAAGAATAATATGTTATGAATGTCTTATGAGTTTTTGGTAGCCTTTTCTTCATGAATACTCTCCCAGTGGTTCCAGCTTGATAAAGAAGCTCAAAGGAAAAGCCACTCATTTTGGGAATGATTTTTCAGAATTTGGGGAATTCACCATGATGTTCTTACCTGGTCTATCATTCTCCAGAACAGAATCGTAGAATAATGGCCCTTTTACTCGATCAATTTACTTTTGAACATACAAGTTCAACATACCATTACTAGTTTGATCGGATATTTTATTTTTGTTCAATATTTCTGCTGATAATAACTTTTGTGCTGCTCTTGGACTTGACAAACTGGACGTTGAAGTGATTGATTGGTATTGTAACTGATTTATATGCAGCCCTATCTTCATGAGTCTCGGCATCTGCATGCAGTGAATAGGGTTAGGGGCTCAGGTGGACGATTCCTTAGTAAGAAACAGCAGCAGTCTGTTGAACCAGCTCCAACTCGAGGCTCTAAATTTGCATCAGTTGATTCAGATAGGGGCAGAAGTATGCCCTGCCCCGAAACTGAACAACTGAAAGCAAACGAGCATGATGCTTCGACCACCACTACCTGCAGCTCGATGAGCATGGGAAACAGCAACAACGGCAATCTCATCTTCCTGCAGCCAGATGTTAACAGTGGGAGTGTCTCTTCCCAAATGGCTGTCTCCATGTCTGGTGCTGGAGGTTTTTCCGGCAAGGAGCATCTGCAAGGTGCCCCAAGTTTCCGGTGAGCCGACACAGTCAGAATTCACCGGTTTGGCAACTCATCCTTGGCTTTTTATTTTTTTCCTTCTTTCTTTTTTGATTCATGAAAGGGGTTTTTAGGTAAATTTAAATATCATGGTACATTGCGTACTGGAATTGTTTAATTTAGATGACATGTTCTGCTACATGGACGGACAGACATTAAAAATGCAATGCTGTAGAGGGAGAACAGAGTAAGTTTCGGTCAATTCTAACCTTATTTTTCTGTTGTTTTTAAGAATGTTAGAAGCAGTTGAAATTGTAACCATGTCTGCCCTCTTTTTTTTTTCTCTCTCTCGGTATCTGAAACTGATGCTCACTTCTTGAGAAGTCTTTAGGGTACAGAATATTAGAATATCATTATATGCATTATGCAGTAATTGTAAATGACCTCAAAATTATGATCGATAAATTGAGCTAAGGACTAGGATCAATGCATTTGATTGTATTGGGTCCGGATATCTGATTACATAATAATACAACCATTTCCTAAGTGTATAATAAAATTAGTGTAATACTTGCAGTAAGTGTGATTGCGATTGATTGAAATTATTAAACATAAAAAGTAAAATATTATATTATTCTGTAATGTTTATTTTAAACAAATATTATAAAATTTTTATTAATTTAATAATGCACAATTACAAATTTCGAAACTAGTCAATGATGGGTTAAACTTTTGATTGTCACGTAATGTTTATTTAAATAAGAATGCAAACTTGGAAATGATGATTCCTGGCTTGAGCAATTAAAGGAGATAGCAAATGGAGTGTTTTGTCAATTGTCATCCACCTGATTGCGTCTCATCAAAGTAACAAATATCCAAACCTACATAACAACAAAAGCAAAAGAAGCAAAATCTCTAACTCCCAATCGGAACCTTCCTGAACAAAACTTCATCCAGATTCCTATATCATATATCTTTCATGTCGAACTTAGATGAAGTTATGGCATTCATTTTAGACTCTACAGCACTAACCCATGAGACTGCTAAAGGAAAAAGATCATCTAGACCTTTAGACACATTTTCTGTGATTAATTTCAGAGAAGACATCAAACCTCATATACCATTTTACCCACATGATGAGGAAGATAATAGTATTTCCACTAAAATCGCTTGGAAAGTGCAGAATTCATTATTCATCTGTAAATAAGAATCCCATTTGATATTTTTCTTTTTGGTTGAAAGGATGATAATCTACCTCTGAATCTTGAAAATTCACTCAAAAAATGCATTCAAGATTGCTTAGTTTCCCTTTGCAAAACATTCATTCTGCTATCAGACTTTTACAGTTTCATAAATAAGGTTTCAAGTTAGAAGAGTTTTACACAGTCAAAAGCAAATGCAAAATGCAGCATTTGCCTCAGAAATATTAATACCGGTCATAAACATAAAATTCTATCATAAAGGTAATTTCCTAATGCCAAATGAAATCAAAGGAAAATTAAGCATATTAAAAATAATATTAGGCAAGAAACCTGCATCAAATGATCGAGTGAATAGCGGAAACATACCTCACTGTGGATTTTGACAATATAACAAGCAAGGCCCATCTTAGAGTACTATGTAGTTAGGGGTGTTCAAGTTTTTTTAAATATCGTTCCAACCGACCAAATCAAATCGAATTTAAAGTTTTTGATTTGGTTTTGAATTGAAAAATTTTCAAACAAAAAAATTCATCGATTACTAATTTTATGCTTTCAAATCGAAACCGATATCAAACCAATGATTTATATTAAATTATATTTATTATTTTACTTATATGATAACTTCTAATTATTACTATTTCCCTATCCTAAATATTTGAGAGAGATATCCATTTACATTTCTTTAATTTTTTTTATATATTCTTTGTTTTAGTTTATTAATGTTTTTAGGGTTCGTATAAAATTTAAACTAATATAATTGCATGACTTGTTTGTAACTTTTGTCTCTTTAATTTATCTATATTTTTGAACTAGCATTTGAAATCTTGTAATTTGATGTTGATTTTTTCTCTTAAAATGTGAAATTATTTTTTTCTTGCGTTGGATCACTTGAATTATCTATGTGGTCATGCATAATTCACTAATTGTTTTATATCTTGTAAAATAAAATAAAAAAAATCTAAGTATTAAGAGAAACTTCTATTATGGAAAAGCTAAAAAGGGCACTTGATGGAGCATCTTTATTGTGTAAAAAGCACAATAAAATTGTATTTTCCTATATAGTAGGTGAAAATTTCATATCTAATAAAGATAAAAAAAAAACCCAAAAGTAATTTTTTTGAAACCAACCAAACCAAACCGATTTAATCTAAACTTTATAAAAACTAAACCAAAACAAACCAAACCGATCTCAAATGGTTTGATTTAAGTTTGAGATTTTTCAAACCAAAATAATGAGTTTGGTTAGAAAAATAGACAAAACCAAAACAATCAAAAGTGAACACAACTAGTACTAGAAAAATAAAGAGATCCATGGTTACTGAAAAGACCTGCAAAGAAGAAGAATAGAATTTTGCACATCACTGGAAAACTAATTTTGATAGAAAAGATTTACCTTGCATTGTTATAATTTGGAATAATGGTAATCATAGTTAACAAGTAAACATTACTAAAGGTCGTCCCTTCGTGATGGTGGGGTGGTGACCATGCAATTTGAATCCTATCAATACTCTTTTGATAAGTTGAATATCGAGATACATGCAAACTGGTCTCAAACTGATCCCAAAAGGTTTGTCAAAATATCCAAAAGCAGTACTTCAAAAAGTACACATCTACAGCATATTAAACTTGTAATAGTTAGCATTTTGCGAAAAACAATTTATATTTTGAAGCTTTCAGATTTAATGCAGAGAGTCTAATACATTTTACATCCGTGGAAAAGAAATGATACCTACAACAATACTTTACAGTCTTCAGAAAGCATCCCCGCTAGTCCACAGTCGGACGTTCCTCCACCGATTACTGACCATAATTCATATCAAAAAGCATAATTTCCCATAAAAACAAAATACAGAACAAATCAGAGTAAAACGTCCGAAAACAATTACCTGCTGAGAATTTAGAAAGCAAAGCTCCTTCGATATGTAGGATGAACCCATCAACTCATCAAATGACAATTTTTTCCTTTGAATGCAGTCCTATTACCTTTGATTAAGGCCTCACCTTAGTCTTCCTTCAATTTCATCAAAGCGACCATTTTCCGATATTATTTTTTGCCCATTCAATTTCTTGTTTCTTCAATTTTTTTTTTTTTTTGCTAAACCCCAATTGTTCTAACCCCAAAAGAGTAAAAATGCAATGGCTTAAAATTTTGTCACCTGTCCTTTACGTCTTTTCCATTAAGTGAAGATATATATTAATAAAAATCTTATTCGTAACTTTTAATAATTTTCTTTTAATATATTTTATATATTAAAATATAAAAAAATAAATTAAATCTTAGAAAAACTCGATCTTGTACAGAATAAATGTTAAATTTCTAGTGATGTAAGCATATGATTTCAAAAGAGGGGATCGTGATCCAATTGTACAAACAATAAAAAACAATAGGCCTTTGCATGGACTTATAAAAGAAATGGTGTCTTTTTAGGAAAAACAAAAGTGCTTTTTTCCTTAAATGAAAAAACAATTATATATTTTTTTTGAAAATATTTTTTTTAAAATATTATGTAATAAAAATATATTTCATATATTATTAAACACTAGTATTGGATATATGTAAATAAAACTAAATTATTATTCGACACCAAATAATAAAAACTAACCCTTCTGCTTCTTCTAACAATAATAATAAAATGGTTTAAAAATCACAAGAGATCTAAATAAATAAATAAATAAATATATATTTATATATGCTTGCATTTTTAATATTTTCTAATTTCTATTTGCAATACACGTATAAATTTAATGAATTTTCCAAATAATGAATTTTTTGATGGTTGGTGACTTACATTTAATGACAAAAGGAATAGTTTTTATATATGATCCTTAGGGAAATAAAAAAAAGAGTTAGTATTTAGTTTTGACAAGAAATTTTACTTTGTCAGATTGAAATTTGTAATAAAAGTAAATGTACGTTTATTAATACCATGCAAAAATTCTTAACAATTTATATGACTACGAATTTTTTTAACTAAAAGTTTTATGGAAAACATTGACAAAGCTAATAAATATATTAGAATAAAAGTATCAAACTAGAAAGTGGTTGCAGCCCAAGCGGTCAAATGGTGAGGTTAAGAGTAGGGCCATATACGGACTGAGCTTATCTTAAATTTGTTAGACTCAACTCGTTTATATTTTTCTAAACATGGACAAATCTAGGTCACATAGTTTACCTATTCGACTTAGCTCACTGATGCTCCGATCTTGAACTGACGACTTGAGTGCTGGTGTCCGCTTTAAAACGAATTTAAATTTCTTAATTCTCATACTAAGCTTTTATAATTTGCATACAAAATGTTATTAATTCTTGCAATACCTTTTTATAAATCTTGACTTAGTAGTTCTTAATTCACGCATTAAATATTGATAGGTCTTGCATCAATGTGATAATGCTTCCTAACTCTTCTTAATCCTTGTAAAAAAATAAATTTTTTTTAAAAAAAAATTAGGAAAATAATTTTATAATTTATTCCAATAAATAGGAAGACTCCAATTATATAAATATATGCATATACAAATAAAGAAATAAATAAATAAATTTATATATATAAAGCTTCATGAAAAAAATTACTCCCACCATTCAGAAAAGTTTGATTTAGTTCATTAACACATTGCATTGTCAATTTTCTTAATAAATTTTTTACTAGTTTACAAAAAGGGACATTCGATTCTAGTTAACCCAAAATGGAATGTAGGATATTCATTTCTAGACGGAAGAAGTATCATTTTTCTTCCCTACTAAGAAGCTAACCAACAACTTCACATGTACACATTTAAATTTTAAGGTTCCATTTTTTTTATCATCTATTTATTTATTTGTTTTTCATACTTGTCAATATTTTGATTTTATCTTATAGGTTTGTATTTTTATATCATCATTTTTGTATACTACTTAATTTGTTCTTGAAAATCTATAATGTAAATGGGAAATGAAAACGAAAATTATGAATCCTTTAACTCTAGTATAATAGAACTCCAACACAAACATTACTCCCTCATTTTAATTTGAATTATATTTTGTGTCTAATGAAATTATTGTTGATATAGTCAAATTCTACTATGTAATATTATTTTTATTTTTTAATAATAGACGTTTTAAAACGCACCCGTACTCACTCATTTTTATAATTTGACACACTAAAGCGCACACACCTGCACCCACTCATCCACCCTCATAGGGATGCACTACCTTTTTAACCTAGGTTTCCTCAAAATCCCATCAAGAAAATATCTTTTTCGTCACTTTCAAGTGCTTTGTGGCCTCACAATGTTGCGATTCCTCGATTGCGTTCATCCTCGTAGATAGGTTAAATTGGCAGAGGTCATGCAAATACATAGTTCCCTCCGTTCTTTTTCGGATGAATGGTTTGATTTAAATGGAGTTTTCCAATCTACAGTCCCATAGCTTTTCCTATTAATAGAGTCTTTGGATAGAGGTCATCGAGACCTATTCTTTTAATAGTTGGCGAAGCGTTATTGTTGCTAGAACCAAAATGTAAAAAGAGAAGCCGACAGAGAAGTCTCACGTTTTACTCTCCGATTTCAATTCTTCTAGTGGATTGGTTTATTGGATAAGCAACTAGCTGCAGGTCTTTTCAATTGTGTTATCAACCACGATCGAATCCCACTAGCATTCCACAGAGGTCATGTGTGATCATTGGTTTGATGCTTCGGGCGGCATCCAGAAGGAGTTCACACCTTATGCACCCTAAAACAGAGAGAGAGAGAGAGACAGAAAATATCATTCTAAGTGTTGTTTCTTTGGTAAAAGTCCCACATTGTTTTGCTAAAGGAAAAATGGGAGGAGTTTTGGCTATAAAAGGACTCCTCCTCCTCCCTTTTTAATTATCCCATTAGCATCCAAAAAATTGTATCTTTTCCTTTTTTTGGGCAATTTCTTCTCTCTTTGTAATATTTCTTCAATCAGAGAAATACCATTTTAGTTGTGTCTGAGGATGTAGGCACAATTTGTTGAACCTCGTTAAATTCTGGTGTTCTCTTTTATGTTTATTTAGTAGCTATTAAATTACTTGTCTTAGTAAAATTTTGTTTAAGAGTGTGGTATTTAAGTGGACCGATGTGTCCCTCCATACTTTCCTGGGAATCTACTTTGGGGTAGTTTTTTAGTATAATTGTTTTCACACCATTTGCTTGTGCAATAGTTCACAAGGTGAATTTGTTATTAGTGGAAATTAACCCGAATTCCACAACAATTGTTTTCACACTATTTACTTGTGCAATAGTTCACAAGGTGAATTTGTTATTGGTGGAAATTAACCAGAATTCCACAACAATTGGTATCAAAGCCAGGTTTATTTTAGTATGCTCTGCGGTTGCGGCTTAGACTGATCTTCCACATCAGAAAAAATTTTCTTCGGCTAGTTGGCATTCCGCATTGACAGGTATTAAAACAAATTTGTAGCGGAAAAGGCAAATAGCACAAAAACATCCACATCGATGTCAACAGCTTCTTCATCTTCAATTTTGGGAAGAATTGCTATGACAAGTGCTAAACTTACGGTGGAGACTTTTGATGGCACCGGCCATTTCGACATGTGGCAAAGTGAGCTTCTGGACGCTCTCTTTCGGGAAGGTCTAGACATTGCCATTGAAGAAGAGAAACCAGATGATCTTGAGGAGAAAGATCGGAAGACGATAAATAGACTGGCATGTGGTACAATTCGATCGCGTCTTTCTAGGGAGCAAAAGTATTCATTTTCTAAAGAAACTTCTGCAAGCAAATTGTGGAAGGCACTGGAGGAGCAATTATTGAAGAAAAGCGATCAGAACAAGCTCTATATGAAAAAGAGATTGTTTCGCTTTAACTATGTTCCTGGTATCACTATGAATGATCACATTACTATCTTTAATCAGCTGGTAACTGATTTGATGAATATGGACGTGACTTTTAATGATG
>JAOXNR010052721.1:0-15788 GCA_028571225.1 Parsonsia alboflavescens | reverse complement strand
TTTAGTATATGATCGAGGAAAAGGAATCCTTGTCAGGTGCGAATTCAAGCTTGAGGACAAGCTTTTCAGAGGAAGGGAAGTATGATGTAGACATCCGAACCGATCCAACTCAAGGACTGATGCGAATCCCCTACCTCAGGATGCGGGCCGGCCCAATGGGCGACTGGAGACGATCCAATGAGCAATACACATAGCTTTGCTATGATCTACGACGTGTTTCGGCCATCCGGGGACTGTCTTGATGGGTTTTCAGGCACCTTTTATGTTTTTCTCAGATTTTGCTATATTTTAAGGGTATTTTTGGTGATTGTTTTCCAAATTGTTTTTCAATTAGGTTTAGGGAATTTTTTTCCAATTAGGTTTAGGGTAGATTTAGGTTATAAATATTTCATTTTGTCTTAGTTTGAGGAAAGCTTTGTTTTTCGACATTATTCCACGAATCGAATTCCTTCTCTTTTGCTTTTCGTTTTGATTGCAATTCAAGTTAGGCCAAAATCATGAGTGATCATGCAAAACATCCCAAAATCGTGAGTGATCTCGCAAAAGATCCCCTGTTTCTTTTTGCTATTCGGTTGTTGTTAGATAATTGCGGACAATCCAAAAATTGTCCTGCATCACTCTTCCACCGGTTTTCTATCTCAGCCAAATAGTATGCAGCTTCATAAAGCTATAGCACCTTTACCTACCGCACTTTTGCAGGTCTAACAGTCCCTACTGACGTCCTATCAGGCAATGATTACATTGGAACAAGCTGTTGTTGCTGCCCTTCCTACTCAAGCTAATGATTCATCCTTTGCCTCTTCTAATTGATACTTTGACATTCTTGTTGGCCACAAGTGGGAGACAGTAATTTGGTTTTTGATGCTACTAATACTTTGCATTTTAGTGTTCTTGGGTTATGTTCTTTAGTTATCTTTTGTTGCTACTGGTTTGCAAACTTCTTATTATTGATACTAGTATTTCTATCGATATTGCATTAACTCTGGTTTTATAGTTTACAGTTTCTTTGCTTATGATTCAGAAACCCTAGTATCTGTGTGTTTGCCAAAATAATGCTAAAGGGGAGTTTGTTAGATATTTGTGTTGACTATTATTTCTGGACTTAGAGTCACACGGTTTTGAGGATTTATTGGGATACTGATGTATTGGTTATGAACTTTACAAATTGTTTAAATCAGTGGTTGAATTGAATTATGACTTTATTAAGATCTTTAGGATTCTTTAAAGTTATCCTTAAAACTGAGAGCTGATTTGTTTGATAGTGTATCTCTTAAGATTTCTGAAGTTTGATATTCTTTGATTGATTATTCTAAATTCATATTTTCATATTTATCTAAATTGGATACTTATTAATATGTTGTAATTATCTTTTAGAAAGGAATATCTCTTA
The DNA here is from genome assembly GCA_028571225.1 of Parsonsia alboflavescens. Lineage (NCBI taxonomy): Eukaryota > Viridiplantae > Streptophyta > Magnoliopsida > Gentianales > Apocynaceae > Parsonsia > Parsonsia alboflavescens. The sequence continues at coordinate 14,398 of JAOXNR010052721.1, read as the reverse complement.
TATCTTTTTACTGCTATTATTTCCAAACGAGATAAACTTTGAAGTGGTCAAGATTGACGATGATTGAGTATCATGTTGAGTAGTCTTTGATGAAAATCCTTATAAATATTCAGGAGAATATTTATTGGTAGCAGAACTCGAGCGGCGTGTCTCTACCTCACTATCACAAACTATCACAGGAGTGTCATAACGGTTCTTGTAGAACAGTTCCAGAACTTAGAGGGAGTTCGGCTTCAGGAGAGGCTTTGTTATCTTCAGAGAGATTCTAGAAGATGTTGCGATATATGCAAGAGGGATTCTTGCTGTGAATTTGTAAGGTAAAACTTAGTATCGGGTAGTGATAGAATATTGGGATTCTATTGTTTTAATTTTATGGACATTTGCACGTAGCAAATTCCCAAGACTCCTGTTGACAACTTCAATTTGCCCATTAGTTTGGGGATTGTATGGGTTGCTGAACTTCAGTTTAGTGCCAAGTTTCTTCCATAACTCTAGCCAAAAATGCCCCGTAAACTTGCTGTCCCTTACCGAAACTATCGATGATGCCAATCCATAGTGTCGAAGAACCCCAAAAAAATATAGATCAGCCACCTTAGTTGCATCCAATGTTGCCTTGCACAGAAGGAAGCAACTCATCTTGGTAAATTGATCGACAACCACCATTATTCAATGCAACCCCTTTGTTTTCCACGGCAATCGTACTACAAAATCCATGGAGACATCCTTCCACGGCTTATTCGGTATTGGCAACAAAATGTATAGCCCCTAATTTTTATCTGTCCCGTTTGCCTCTTAACAAACATGGCACCTCCTTACATAGGTCTTGACATCTCTGTCAAGTCCTGACTAGTAAAATCTCCGATGCACGACCCAAGTAGTTTTATCCTGCCAGAAATGTCCCTGATTGTGCAATTCCTGTATAATCAGCATGCGTAGAGAAGTATCCGAGATGCACAAACAATTACCTTTGAACAGAAACCCATCATGAAAGATGAAATCGGTTCAGCTTCCACTCCTAACCTCGGCTACAATACCTCTAAAATGCTCACATGCTCAAATGTCCTCCTTCATGCTTGCGAAGTCCAAAGTGTACACCTACATTGTAGTAATTAACAAGCTCCATCTGCTCAAGGCATCAGCTACCTTGTTCAGAGTACCAGATTTATACCGGATACTAAAGCTATATTCCTGCAAAGCGCTTACCCACTTTTTGTGTCTCGTGCTCAGCTTGTGTTGTCTTTGCTAACACTTCAGCGCCTGATGGTTATAAATGACTTCACAATGGCATATAGCTCGAGGTCACAAACTAAGTAGGTTAACTTTGCTCCATTTAGGTTCTCACTATAATATGCCACTAGCTTCCCGTCCTAACTTAGAACAGCTCCAATACCTGTCTTCAATGCATCACAGTCAACCTCAAATACCTTGTCAAAATTTGGCAATACCAACAAAGGAGCATGTGTCAACCGATCCTTCAGAACTTCGAAAGCTTACTGTGCCCTTCCGTCCATTTGAATCCATCTTGTTTCAGCAACTCCGTCAAGGGTGTAGCTACTTCACTGTAACTCCTGACAAATCACCTATAAAATCCTACAAGGCCTAAGAAAGACCTCAACTCTATTACAGTAGTAGGTGATAGCCAATCCACAATATCCTGCACTTTCCCTTTGATGCAAGCTGGCCCAAGCTCGAAATGGGCTCAACTTTGAATTTCGGGCTTTTTATATTTTTAGGGTTTTTTTTTAATTTCCAATTAGGCTTAGGGTATATTTTAGGTTATAAATATCTCGTTTTGTCTTCAGTCATGGACAAGCTTTTACAATGTGATTTTTCTGACTTTTGTCGTCAACTTTTGGTTGTTAAACTCAAAACTTGTGGGTTTTCAAAATATCCAGTTCTTTTCCTATTTAGCCTTTTATTCATTCCGGTTTATTGCATCACTTGGTATCAGAGCATAGGCAGCCTTCACCAAGGGCTGAACAGAATCGTGTTGGTCGTGGATGGCGTCGTGCTGGAAGGGGACGTGGAGTCGTTCTTGAGGAAAATGAACAGCTTTGTCAACGAGATCTGCGAGAAAATGAAAATGAAGAACAGAGAAGGTGGATCCAAGACTTGGAGTGGCAACTAGAGCAAGCTAGGTTGGACATTCAGACTAATGAGGGAGCAGAATCAGAGATTGAATTCGAAGATGAGGAGGAAGATGTCAATCTGTTTGCGGCATTGAACCGGGGGCAGCTTAACCGACCGAAACAACAGACCCAACAACCATCTTCTTTCTTAAATCTCGGCATGAAAATCAAGATTTCGGATTACTTGAGTAGGCAGATCACCAAAAAAAAAAAAAAAAAAGACAACTAGAGAAACGATCTTCTGTTTCAAAAGTTGCCATAGAACAGTCACCGAGACTACTGCTAGCCACTTCATGGACAGCGAGGTAATAATCCAGTGGGAGCTAGATTCAAGATAACCAAGCGACGACGAGCAGTTCCAGTCGAGTAGATGAGTAGATCTAAACCACCAAAGCAGCGGATAGATCTCTCAAGTGAGTAGCAAGGCCGATGGAACAGCAAAAGCAGTGGTGCAACGAAAAGCAGACTGTACCACAGATTTGGTTGATCTTCAGGCAGTAGCATTCACGGAAAGATTGTTCAAGCTGAGCACCAGGCGAGCGGACGGATGAGCAGTAGCCAGATGCATATTGAACCAAGGCAGACGGCTGGTTAATAGGGGGCGGCTAGGGTTTCCAATGAAGGAGAAGATGCAATTTTTCATTTTTTTGCAGACCAGGGCTTCAACTTTTAAAATTATAGATTTGGTCCTTAAGTTTATTATTAGCCCAATTAGGAGTTGTTTTATTATTATTATTAATTACATTTCTTTTGGGCCTTAGCACTGGTAAAAACACAGCTGGTAAGGACGAGTCAGATTCAAGGACGAATCTTTTCCAAGCCGAGGAGAATGATGCAGGCTGGCTCGAGCTCGGAATGGGCTCAACTTTGGGCCTTTTATATTTTTAGGGTTTTTTTTTAATTTCCAATTAGGTTTATGGTAGATTTTAGATTATAAATATCTCGTTTTATCTTCAGTTATAGATAGGCTTTTACAATATGATTTTTCGGACTTTTGTCGTCGACTTCTGGTCGTCAAACTGAAAACTTTTAAGTTTTCACAATATCCAGTTGTTTTCCTGTTTAACTGTGTATTCGTTTCTGTTTATTGCATCACCCTTCTTCACCATATATCCCAGAAACACAAGTCTCTCATCCATCCATACGCATTTACTAGGATTGGCAAACAATTTATGCTCATTCAAAACAGTAAGGACTTGTTCCACATGCCCAACATGCTCATCAATAGATATACTATATATCAGAATATCATCAAAGTACACCACGACGAAAGTACTGAGAAAAGGTCTCGAAACCTGGTTCATTACCCGCATGAAAGTACTCCGCACATTTGACAACCTGAATGGCATCACCAACCATTCGTACAGTCCCTTTTTCGTCTTGAAGGTGCTCTTCCACTCGTCACCCGGCTTGATCTGAATCTGATGGTATCCACTCTTCAAATCAATCTTTGTGAATACCAATGCTCTGCTCAACTGATCATGCATATCATCAAAAATTGGTTTGATGAACCGATACTTGGTAGCAACCCAATTGATTGCTCTACTATCCACACATATCCGCCAAGAACCATCCTTCTTTGGTACCAATAACGCTGGCACCGCACACGGGCTAATGCTCTCTCAGACGGCTTATTCAAAACTTCTTGGACATGCCATTTCAGCTTATCATGTTGCTATTGAGTCATCTTGTAATGCGCCTTATTCGACAACACCGAGCTCGGAAACAGATAAAACACTTGCTGGATATCACTCATTGGTGGCAATCCGGGAGATAAGTTGCTCGGAATGACATCCTGAAAACTGTCCAGCACCTTCCGCAGCTCTTCTGGCACCTTTGGCTACTCTCGGATGTACTCACCAAGGCAAAATAGACATCCTCTCCATCTAGGCTCTCTTTAAAATCTCAGCTTGGTTGACAAATCACTACCTTCTGGCCGGTATTCTCCTAAAGTGGCTTCAGGATCACTTTTCTCCCCTCTGACCGCAACATGTACAGACAGTGCCGGCTCCTGGTGATCCTGTTGTGCACTAGGCAGTGGATTATTATTGATGGCGGCCTGCACCAAAGGTGGCATTTCGGGCACTGTTTCACTAGTGCACAATTGTGTTCTGGTAGATGGCCTTCCACCGCATGATGGTTGAGCACGTGAAGGCTAAGACTGAGCCATCAGGATTGTTTTTATTTATTTGTATTGAAAAAGCGGCTAGGCTTTTTGTTTCAAGATTCGCATTGACAACGCTAAAAATGATGGGGTCCTAAATGGACTCCGGGTCACCCATAGATTTTGATGAAGCTCCGCGGTCATCAGCCTAAGAAATGAAGAGAAATAGTCACCGGAGTGGGCTATCTCCAGGGGAAGAGTTCCGATGCCTAAGTTAGTATATCTGAGAGATATGGAAGGTAGAGACTGTCCTCTATGAATCATATAAGTTGCTTACTTCAGAGTTTTTCAGTAGTTTGACAGATTGTGTGTTTTTAGTTAAGTAGAAAAAAGTTAAAGTCCATTACCTCCTAGATTTCTACTCTATATTACATAATTGTAGGCCATTAGGATAATTGTGGCATTTTGTTGAATCCCGCCAATTGCTTCTAGAATCATGGAGTTTCCTTTTAATAAGAGATCTTGCCATTCACGTCGCTATTGACGGCTACGGGCTCGCTAACCAATCTTCTAACCAACTTCACAACACCTCCCCCCTGTTGATGTTGAGTGTCTCGAATCTCTTCTGGCGAGGTCGCGGCGAGTAGTCCTTGGCTCATGGGAGTGATTAGGAGTCGCGCACCGTTGGTCGTGACATGGAAGAATTATGAGACGAGTTGGGAGTTATTGGGTCGTGGGGTGAGCATTGGTTGTACCTTTCTCGAGCTCATTTAGAAGGTCGGTAACCTATAGGTCGATGACCTCGTTGACTCAGTGAGTCTGACCTTCAGGTATTGAAGGCATGGGACCTTTGGCCCATTTGGATTGATTTATCCGAGTTGTGCCCATTTTGCCCATCAATTGGAATTGTCCCTTTTAGGGATACGGATTATTTGAGTGGAAACCATTTGCAGAGGCATTTGAACACCAGCCCAAAAATCCATAACTGCTCGAGTCACACCAACCATTTGCTCCGTTTCCATCAGTCATCTCCCAATACCATTCATAATTTTAGAAATCTGCATCTTCGATTTCTTGATGTGCCATGATTTTGAGAAGTATGGGGCGTTACATTCACCCTCCTTCGGCCATTTGATTCACGCTTTTTTGCGTCCAAACAAGGCATCTCGTTATGTTTATGAAATGCTAAATTAGCCCTTACCTCATGTAATTTTGATCTTGTTAATTCCATTCTCCTCTGCCTGCATTCAATTAGCTTCAGCAGTCTTACAATAGAAAGGACATTGCAGAAAACCTCCTTGTTCCAGGCCCTCAATTCCGTCTTCCATTTCTTTAGCTTAGTAGGCAAAACAGAGAGTCCATCGCGCTCTATATGTTGATTCCATGTTGAGGTAACAAGATCCCGAAAGCCAGGTCCACAAACCCATATATCCTGATATTTAAAAAATTTAGGCCCCTCTTGATTATCAATTCGAGCAACAACTTGCATACAATTAGGGCGGTCAATTTGGGCTTAGGCCCATGATGTCTAATGAAATTCTCATATAAATGAATTGGCTTGGATTGGATCATTTATAATTGGGTTTTGGTGGGTTAAGCACACTAGGAAGGGAGCTGGCTCCTTAGGCAAAAGGAGTCTTTTAAAAAAACAAAAAAAGATTGCTGATTGACCCTTTTCATCTTGTTCGACGACGGGCTAGCCGTATTCTGGACCAGTGGTCTGTGACATTAATCTTCCTATTGTCATGAAATACATCTCCTTAATTTTAACAGAAAAATTATTATTCCCAAAATTCAATTTTTTCAAATTGACTCGTATATATTTTTTTAAAAAAATTTAACTTAATTAATTTTAAAATTATAATGTAATTAATTTTTTTAAAAAAAAATGAAAGATTCAATTTCAAATAATTCAAAATAAAAAATAACACATTTAATTTAGTTCGAATGGAAAGAATATTATTTTCTGAGTAAAAAAATCTGAAATGAGAACTAAAGAAGTTAAAGTCGAACGTAATTTCCGCTCTGTTAAATTTTTACCTTCATTAAACTAATAGAGAAGTCGAATTTATAATAGAAAATTATCCAGAGAAAAAGCATTGATATTTAAAGATTAGAATCCAAATTTTGGGATTGTATTGGAAATTGAGTCATCCCAGAAATGGCAATTGTTACCTTACATACCAAGAACAACAATAAGTGATCAATCTTCAAAACTTCATAACCAAACCAGAGGAGTAAGCAAAGAGATACATGAAAGAAAATGAAGACATGGTTTATCACAAGGATCTTTCAAGAATGATGTTCATTGTTAAACTTGAATTTAGAAATTTACTACTTCAAATTGAATTCTTATATTAGTTAAATTTGAAGACTTGAAATCTTGTTGATTATTAACTTAGAAACTTGTTATTAGAAAATTGAATTTGAATTGTTGTATTGCTTTGATGGAATATGGATTTTGACATTTGTTGGATATTTAGAAAATTTTATTGATATAATTTGTATGATATAAATGTAATGTTATTACTGATAGTTTAAAGTTTTCTAAAATAATTATAAAGTATATATTTTATAGTTACAATTTAAAAATATTAATTGATGAATTAAAATATTTTTTAGGCCCAAGGGCTGGCCCTTTAAAATTTAGAAGGTTGGGAATCATGTGTTTTGGGATCCATTTAGAGTGGGTTTACGTGGATCGGGGTTGGGATTGGGGTTGTGGTGGGCAGACCCCATTGACCGGCCTACATTAAAAAATGATGAGAAGGATGCCGAGTTTGGTCAAGGAGAAGGAACTGAACTAATTTTCATTCACCAAACACCTATTTAATCGTCCCCATAATGGTGGATAACCAGCTATTTATTCCCCACAAATGGCAGTCCCAGCAAAGCGGTTAATTGTATGGTTTCATTGAACCCGAGCAATCGTCCAAGGATCTATCCTCGTTAAAGTCACCCCCACAATCCAAGGAATAGACGCATCTTGATTCAGATTAATCATATCATTCCAGAGAAGCGTTCGCCGGACGTAATGGTAGGCAGCAGCATGGATGAAAGAAAATTCACATTTAAGTCCAAAATTCGAATCAATTAGACAGCTAACCAAATGAGTTGAATCAAAATCAACTTGTAATTTAGTAAAATCCAGCCCGGAGACCAAGATTTTTCCATTCAAATTCAAGAAGCAATGAGACATCTGTACTCTCACCTCATCCGATTAATGTTGTCTGGATCTTCATGACTTTCCGACTCTGTACTCTCCCCCGTTTCCAAAATAATGTCGTTTAAAGATTTTTTATCACAATTAAGGTAATATAACATGACCCATATGAGACAAAGTGTTACCTCTTTAATTTATCTTGAATTGCACCCCCAAATCCTCTTTTCTCTTTTATTTTCTGTTTTCTGTTTTCTCCTCTCTCCATTATTGATGGTTAGTCTAAAAATTGGGATATGTAAGTGTAGCTAATTACATTGAAAAATGTTAAAAGGAAGTTTGACAATAAACGGTCAAAATATGTAATTCAATCATATTTTTTCCCTTAAATTGTGTAAACAAGAATTATTTTGAAACAAGACTTTGTTTCTTAAACGATATTTTTTTTTAAACGGAGAGAGTATTTTTAAAAAATTCAGATTGGTCTGGATTTAGGGAACCAAGGGTGGGCCAATTTTTACCCTGATTCTCAATCTCAATTTAAAAAATATTGTCTGCAGGTGGATCTTGCTAGGAGTAAAGAGAAGGTGGCACCAAATTAACTGAGCCAATAAATTCCACAAGGGGGTCAAAATCATAATTCTTTTTTTGGGTGAAACGGGCATGACCTGGATTACTCAATTCAAATGGGCAGAACTTGGACTTAAGTCAACCCAAATGGGTTAGAGGGTCCCATGAATTCAATACCTGAAAATCAAACTGACAGAGTCAATGAGGACACGTGGGCAAGCGGCCAGCCACCACCAACCTCTCAGGTCACTGACATAGAGGTCATCAACCTCCTAAATGAGCTTGAGCAGATGTCTTGCCAGACCTCGACTACAACCTGGTAAGCTCTGATCCGAATCATAAATCTTCCTTGCCACAACCACTGGTGCAGGACTCATAGCCATTCTAAGGAGCCAAGGATCACTCGGCGCGACCTTACCAGAAGAGATGTTCGAGATCTTCAACATCCACAGGGAGGTCGCGAAGTTGGTGTGAAGATTGGTTAGTGAGCTCGTAGCTCTCACAGAGACGTGAATGGAAAGATCTCTCGTTCGAGGGAAACTCCATGATCTTGGGAGCAATTGGTGGGATTCGACTGAATCTCACATTTATCCTAACTACCTACTGTTACATAATAAGGAGCCTAATTTCAGGAGGTAACAAACTCTTTCTCTACTCAAGCAAAAACACACATTCAGTCCAAGGACTATGAGGCAAGACAATAGAAAAGGGAGTATTCTCACTTTTCTTGAGTATTACCTTACCGAAAAACTCTCCTAGAATACTAATTTAGACATCGGAGCTCTTCCCAGGGCAAGAGCCCACTCTAGTGACCTCTTTCTCTCATTTTCTCTGGCGGCGATCACGGAGCTCCATCAGGATCTGTGGGGTGAACCCGGTCCAACATCTTTTGGACCCCATCACTTTTAGCACCATCTGTGGGAACTAGAACAAAAAAGCCTAGCCTTCTTCCCATGCAAAAAAACCAAACGAAACATTCATGATGGCTGAGTCATTGCCTTCGCATGTTCGACCGCCACACCGTGGTAGGCCACCAGCCAGAACACAATTATGCACTAGAGAGATAGTGCCTAAAATACCACCGCCAGTGCAAGCCTTTATTGACTGCAATCCAGAGCCTAGAACACAAAAGGACCAGCAAGCACCGGCACAGACCGGCCCATCCCGAAGTGTCTCGGCCAACCAAAGGCCAGTATAAGAACGCACCAGAGACACCCTGACCTCACAGCGAATGCCGGCAATTCCAGGCCTCCTAGGCCACCAAGATCTGGAGGAACTCGAGTGTTCATGCCTGCAAATCCATTGGAAAGAACGTTGGTGACCCTAGAAAGGATCTTTGGCAGGAGAGATTACGTTTCCGCTAGGCATACTCTAGAGCCCTCCCGAAGGGATACATAGCTACCTGGGAGCCAAACCAGGCACATTCAGCCGGACAGGCCTCAACCTTCAAAGGCAAGGACCAACCCTGTGTGCAATGACATAGTCAACCAGAACAAAGGTCACAAGGAGTGAGAACCCCGCCTGTGATTGACCTTAGCGAAACTCTCAAGAACAGAAGAGGGTACGACTTAAGAGATAAGCTCAACTGAGCGGCCATCTCCAAGAGCTAGGAGCAAGGTGTAGTCCCTGAAGAGCAGGCGAGCTCGCTGCGAACTTCGCTTGAGGCAAGCATGTCTCCTCGTCGTAGCCTGATCGAAATGACAAGCGAAAACGCTCAAGGGGCAACCCCTAACCCACTAAGAAGAGCAGCTCCGTCAAGCAATCAAGAGCCACAAAGCACTGTGGTTACCGAGCCTTCACCATTCGTCCATAGCATCCGAGCAGCCAAGATGCCACAAGCTTCAATGCTCCACAATTGTAGAAAAAATATGATGGAATTGGAGAACCTCAGCAACACATTAATGATTATGTCTCCTACGTGGAGATGTTTTAGCATCCCAACCATGTCAAATGCAGAGCCTTTTGGTCCACACTGACCAAAATTCCCAATCATGGTTTAAGGGAATTCCTGAGGTGAGCATCTCAACCTGGACACAACTGAAAGAGCTATTTCCTAAAACTACCAAAGCAGCAAGAGGAGCAAAAAGGATATCAACGACCTTTTCCTCATCAAGTAGAAGGTCGGTGAGAGCACCCAGAGCTATTACAGTCTTTTCAGTGATGAAGTAGTGGAGATTGAGCCGAAAAATGATGCCATCTACATCACTGCATTCAAGCAGGGTTTTCAAGGGGGGTACGTAGCCCTCAGACTGGTCAAGGAGCTAGAAAAAACAATCGAGGAGCTGCAGTCACTTTTGGAAAAACTAATCAAGGCTGAGGAAACTGTGGTCCAAAAGAAGATCCCAAGCTTCACGTCAGCCGAAGACAAAGACAACAAAGGACATCCGAGGAGTCCTCAAAAATAAAAGCGGGATAGGAAAGAGCTTCCCCCCAAGGGGGGAACCTCTGACAAAAGAAGGAAGATCATCCCCGACCTCGTGGTCACTCCACTCAAGACATCACGGGTCGAGGTCATGATGGTCATGGAGACGAGAGGCCTTCTCAAGCCGCCCAGGCCTCTCAAGAGTCCCATGGCAAAGAGAGATCCGGCAAAGTTCTACCACTACCAAAAAGATCACGGCCACCTCACAGAGGATTGCTTTGACCTCAAACGTGAGATTGAGAGACTGATAAAAGAGGCCCACCTATAGGAATTTTTGCCAAAGAATGCAAGACCTACAAATCCACCACTAGCAGGTGTGCACAACTAATGACCCCCGGTTGGCGAGATAAATGCCATTGCAAGAAGGTCAAAACGAGCTCGAAGGGTAGATTCAAAACCGCTAATAGTGTCGTTCCAGTTCAGCGCCTTCTTAGTGAGGAAAATCCTAGTTGACATTAGGAGTGCTATCAAAGTCTTATACCGCAAGGCCATTGATCAGATGGAAATTGACATGAGCTCGCTATTAAAATCAGACACAGCTCTAACCCAACTTCAACAGCAGCACAACTTATGCTAATGGAATCCCACGAGTTAACACTACAATTAGAGCAAACAATAGAGATGTCATTGAAACAATGGATTGAATGGTTGTGGATGCCCCTGGAACCTACAACTCCATACTTGGCCGAAGGGGGGTCATGGACTTGAGAGCAAAGATCTCCCTGCTCAATTACAACATGATGATCCATGTTGGTAACACTTGGATCACACTCGAAGGGGATAGGCAAATGGCTATTGAATGTTACCTCACGGAAGAGAACAAGGAAAGCTCCCCTGAACCGAAGCAATAGGAGTGCATTCACCCCCGAAAAGAAGATGACCACCTCAGAATTGAAGAGGCCGGAAAAGGGGAGAAAGTCTCTCTCAACCCCAGATTCTCTGAGAAAGGGATCCAGATTGGAGAATTCATACCTCCAAAAGTCAAGGGAAGACTAGTGGACACGCTTAAGGAAAATTTGAAGGTCTTCGCCTGACAGCCTAGCAACCTCGAGGGAGTTGACTAAACAATTGCAGAACACTATTTCGGGCTCAAGCCAGATGTTAGACCAGTATAACAGAACAAAAGAACCTTCTCACCCGTGCGCAACGAGGTTATTGAAGTCCAAGCTCTTCTCGATGTAGGAATCCTAAAAGAGGTGGTACACCCAGAATGGCTAGCCAATCCAGTTGTGGTCCCAAAGAAGGAAGGGATGTGGAGAATGTGTTTGGACTTCACTACACTTAACAAATATTGTCAGAAAGATTCCCCTCCCTAGTATCGACTAGTTGGTAGACTCCACAGTCGGATACCAGTGGTAATGCTTTCTTGATGCATAGAAAGGGTACCACCAGATTCCGATGGCTCTCGAGGACATGGAAAAAACTGCTTTTATCACAAAGCTCAGAACCTATTGCTACACCGAAATGCCTTTTGGTTTGAAAAACGCGAGCAAAATTTCAACGAGCAACGCACAAGGTCTTCAAGAAGCACCTCGGGCGGAACATTGAGGTCTACTTGGATGACATAGTGATCAAATCCAAAACAACAGAAGACTTCATAGCAGACATTCGGGAAAGTTTTCAAACACTAAAAGCTGCTCGCATGGAGCTCAACCCAGAGAAATGTACCTTCGAAGTCTCTACAGGAAAATTCCTTGGCTTCATGATCTCGGAGAGAGACAATGATGTCAACGCAGACAAAATCAAGGCTCTGCTAACCTCCCAGAAACAGCAAGGTGGTACAAAGCCTGGCGGGCAAAATGGCGGCACTAAGACTCTTCATCAGCAAGATGGCAAATAAAGGAGAAAAATTTTATTTGGTCATAAAAAGCCAAAGGACTTTAAGTTGCCTAAAAGCTCTTAGGACGTGTTGACCAAGCTGAAGAATTTTCTAGGCAAACCTCCTCAACTTGTCTCCCCGAGACCAGGAGAAGAAATCTATATGTACTTGACCGCAACTGAAAAGGCAGTGAGCTCGGTATTAAGAGTAGAAAGGTCAGGTTAGCAATTTCCTATTGATTATGTTAGCCGCTTGCTCCAAGATCCAGAAACTAGATAAACGAACCTTGAGAAATTTTTGTACATCATCATTATCACCTGTAGGAAATTAAAGTTTTATTTTGAAGCTTACCCGATAAGAGTCCTAACCAACTTACCGCTGAAACAAGCTCTAGCGAAGCCCAAACTTTCAGGCCGGACAATGGAGTGGTCTCTCGAGCTCCCGGGGTATCAAACCCAGTTTAAACCAAGGAAGGCCATCAAAGCCCAAGCTCTCTCAAACTTTGTTGAAGAATGTACCAGAGCTCCACTAGTGCACACGAGTACTTGTGAATGTGATATATGAACCATGTTCACGAACAGGTCCACAGAAAAAGAGAATTCAGGTGCGGGGATTGTACTGATCAACCTTGAGGGAGTGAGAATCCTTTACTCTGTGAAGTACAACTTCTCGACCTCGAACAATTAATCCGAATATGACGCTCTTTTAGCAGGTCTAAAGCTTATAAGGGCTTCAAAGTGTTGAAACTACATGCCAAAATAGATTCACAAGTTGTAGCCAGCTAAGTCGTTGGAGAATATGAAGCAAGAGGAGGCAATATGGTCAAGTATCTCAAAAGAGTACGAGACATGATTTCAAAACTTGACTACTTTCTCATTGAGCAGATCCCAAGACAGCAAAATTCAAAAGCAGACACATGGTCCAAAGTTTACCTAGAGGTAGCTAGGACCAATGCCGAGCTACTCATAGAGCAGTTACGCTCTCCTAGTATCAACCGAGAAGAAAGCTTAGTTATAGAGAATCAAGCAGACTAGAGATACCCAATCTTTAGATTCCTTAAACACGGTGACCTCCCTGAGAATCGGAAGGAAGCTCGCCAAATGTGAAGATGGGCACCTCGTTACATCCTGATAGGAAATGATGAGGCATACAGGAGGTAATACACATGGCCACTGCTCAAATGCCTAAGTCCGAGGGAGGACAAATAAGTGATTGCGAGGTACATAGCTGCATATGTGGTTCCCATATAAGGGCAAAAACTGTCGCCAGGAAGATCCTACAAACGGGGTATTATTGGCCCACAATGGTTACTGATATTGAGACAACCATCTAGAAATGCACAAGCTGTCAGCTACATGGGAACAAATCACATCTTCCACCTATGAAATACCAATGAATCAAAACCTTAGTGCCATTTGACATATTGATGGATATCCAAGGACACTAGTCAATGAGGCTATGAACAAGACTTGTATTTCATATACAAGTATAATATCTTGAGTAGGCCGATGAAGACGTTGATGATATTTTTTCAAAACAAAGAAGAGCTGTTCGACTTTGAAGCCATGAGCGAAGGGGATGAACTTGAACAAGAGCAAGCAAGGAGGGAGTACTACTTATGGGAGGTTCAAAGCCTTGAGGAAGGAGTTGGGAAGCCTAAGGTAGCTTGGAATGAAGATGAATCCATGTTCGATGAAGTTAGCTTGTAGATGAAGGACAAATTGAAGCCAAGACAAGCATGGAACAAAGGATGAAAAAAGGAGACATTTACAAGGTTTCTGGACAATTTCCAGAGAAGAATCGGTGGGTACACCAGCGCCGGTTACTATAGCAGCTCGGTCACTGTAGCAACACGGAACTGTGTCAACTAGGCTACTGTAGCAACCCGGTTACTGTAGCAGTGCCGAATTTTTCTACGTTTTGCTCCTTTTCTTCTGCGGTTTTAAGTTTATTTTTCACTAGCATTTTGGCTGAGTTTAGCTTAGGGTTTAGCAAGTATTTAAAGGCTCATGTTTCAGCCATATTGGATAAAAGTTGAAACCAAAAATCAGAAACTTGAAGTTTCCTTTCCTTACAAAGATCTTAAATCTTTTGTATGAGTGTTCCTAGAACATCCCAGATTAGGGTTCTATACACTAAACCTTGGGCTCTCAATCACTTTGGGTGAGGTATTGAGTTGTCTTCCAAATCAAGA
>JAOXNR010052720.1:0-15790 GCA_028571225.1 Parsonsia alboflavescens | reverse complement strand
TGTCGTTTTGGTATTTATGATTCTGTTGCGCTCCAACAGTTGCTTATCATAGAAATTATATATACATATATATATATATATATATATATGTATATTTATGGGTTATGCTATAAAGTAGACTAATGCATTTCATATAGAGTGCACAATTAAGTCTCTCCAATGGTCAACATCTGATTTTATTTTTAAAAATAAAATCTTCAATAAAAAAATTATTTTTGGTAAATGTATTTCATTTATTTTAATTTAAAATTATAAACTAAACCCTAGGGTACTAAATTAAATTTATTATTTTTTAAAAATAATAAAAAATAATTAATCATTAATTTTGACTATTAGAGATTTAACAACACATTCCGTATAGAGTGCACTAGTGAACTCTATAGTATTTTCACGTGTATATATATATATATATATATATTTATATATATGAAGTTATGAACAAAGCGACACATGAGATTGAATTAATTGTCAAAATCATGATGAGTAACAATGATAGTTAGGAAACTTCGGAAACTTTTTATTCAATCCAAATATAAAGAAAGGTTTGCAAGAAGTGGAATTTTCGGTAGATGTTTTTTGTAAGTTCAAAAAAATCATCAGAAAATTACTTTTTGTGGTTGATTTTTTTTTACTTTCTTAGTGGATATGAAGTCTTTCAAGAAAAGGAGTTTTTTGGTGGTTTGCATTGAATTTTCTAGCACCCAAGGGACCGATGATAAAATAAAATGTTTTCTGGTAGGTTTTTTTTGGCTATTTCAAAAGCCACTTTGAAAATTTAAAATAGGTGATTGATCCCATATCACTTCCTAAAACTCTTGTAAGTGCATTTATTTATATATAAATCCATGATTATATTATTACTTCTTAAGATCAAGTATTTAAACATTAAGTTTGTCATTAATTTTATTTCACATGACTCACATCAAATACTATCCTGCTCGGTGGAGAATTATATGGGTTTGGATGGAATATGCCAAATGTAGTTTGTTTATGTAGCTTGTGATTACATAACTCGGAGATCATTTAGGTTGGAGATGGCAACCCTCTCGGACACTAATGCGCCATGGCTGATAGGGGGGGATTTTAACTTGGTTTGCTCCTCGGAGGAAAGTTTAGGATCTCCACCATCAATACATCCAGTTCGGGAATTTAATGATTACGTGGATCATTGTGGCCTTTTGGATTTACCTTTTGTTGGCAATAAAGATACTTGGTATAGAACATCTTTTCCCCCTCTCTGGAGGCGGTTGGACAGACTAGTGGTTAATGATGTTTGGCAGCATACCTATCACAGCACTTCCCTGGAACATCTGCCAAGAATTTCGTCGGATCACAGTCCCCTACTTGTCTTAACTGCTGCGGCTGACAACCAAGGTCCAAAGTCCTTTCGTTTTCAAAATATGTGGTATAGGCCTAAGGATTTTCATGGGATAGATGAGTCCTTTTGGTAGCAACCTATTGAAGGAGATGGAATGCATAGATTGGTTGAAAAATTACGCAGATTAAAAGGAATCCTCACAGCTTGGAACAGAGATACCTTTGGCAATGTAGAATCCAACGTAACAAGGGTTGAGAATTTTGTGACTTCTCTGGGGGATTTCTACATCGCTGACAATAAGGAGGAGAACCGAGAGACTCTACATGGAGCACGGGCTGATTTAGTTTTTCATCTAAAGAATCAAGAGATTTTTTGGAGTTAAGTCCATAATTAAATTGCTGAAGGAAGAAGAGGGAAATACATCTCACTTTTCGAAGTACTGGTATACAAGAAAAGCGGTTCTGCAAATTCATAAAATTAAATATACGGATGGTGGTTGGCTTACAGAACCTCAGAAGATAGAAAGGGAAGCTGTGTCATTTTTCTCGGGGCTATTAGCAGAGGAGCTGAGCTGTCTGTGCAAACCAAACGGTTTCATTGCCAACATTCCACCAACCATTAGTTCATCTTAGAACAAAGATCTATCGATGCTCCCAAATTTGGATGAGGTTAGAGCAGCGATGTTCGGGCTGAATGGACAGAGTGATTTAGGGGTAGATGGATTTTCGGGAAGCTTTTATACAGCATTCTAGAGCTTGATATGGCTAGATATGTTGCAAGTGCTTAGGGACTTTTGGTCAGGGGTTCGGATGCCTCAGCAATTCACTTCAATTCAAATCATTCTAATTCCAAAGAGAAGTAACCCAGCAACATTTGCAGACTTCCGTCCCATCAGTCTTGGCAATTTCACCTGCAAGGTAATTAGAAAAGTCCTCTCTTTACGTCTTGCAAGATTACTTCTAGATTTGATATGTCCAAACAAAGGAGGTTTTGTGAAGGGTTGAAATATTTTTGAAAACGGACTTCTAGGTTCTGAATTGATGGACTCGAACAAGAAATGCATAGGGGGAAATATGATTTTAAAATTGGACAGGCTAAAGACATTCGACAGAGTGAAGTGGTCTTTTCTTTTAAAGATGCTGAGGAAGGTTGGCTTCGGAGAGCATTTCCTGAATTTGATATATAATTGTCTGGCATTCAACAAGTTTTCAGTTACCATCAACTACAAGTTGTGCGGTTTCTTCCCATCTTTGGGAGGTGTTCGACAAGAGGATCCCTTATCATCGACTTTATTCATCCTAGCAGCGAAAGTACTCTCAATGGGTCACAACAATCTCTTGCATGAAGGTGAAATTGGAGACTTCATCACAGAGCATATTAGTCTTCCTATTTCCCACTTATGTTTTGTGGATGATATTGTTATCTTCACGAGAGGGCTGAAGCGGAGACTAACATGCCCGAGCGAATCCACCTCCCATCTCTTTGGCAGCCGTTCAATAGCTACAGAAGTATGGACACATTTCAATGCAGTATTTGGCATTGACGGAGGACAATTGGAGTTGGTGGAACAGGTACATAATAAGAGCCAGGAAATGAGATGGCTGGCACTAGTGGTGACACTTCTTCCGGTGCTCACTTGTCATAACGTTTGGGTTGCTCGTTGTGCATCCATATACTGAAGAAACTAGCGGTGGCAAGAAGATCATTGGCGAGATTGTTTGGCAGCTTTATCACATAAGGAAAGCATTCCATTTGCCCCTTCTAGATAGTCTTTTTCATGCACTCCTACTCTAGATTTATTTTCATCTTCACCTGTAAGGCAATTATGTCCTTCATAATTTTAATGCAGTAAACAGGTAGGGGTCTACCTAAACCCCCCTCCTGAAATGGTTCTTATTAAAAAAAAAAAAACTGTCTTTAATTTGACTGTACTTTGATTAATTTAATTATTAGTATAAATAATAAATTTTTAAATTTATTAAATAATTAAATTAAAATTTTCCTATAAAAAACTATAAATTAAAATTTGAAAACGAAATAATAAATTGTAGAAACGGCCAGAAATTTTGAATTCCGATGGCAGTATCATTTTTAACAGAGATAACAGCTACCATACTTTTTATTTTATTCCATTTTGTTTCAAGTCCCTATTTTGTAAATAGAAAAATTATTATTATTGTTTCATCAAAGAAAAATATAAAAATAGCAACATTGCTAATGAACATATGCGATACCCCTTTTTTTATTTTTTAGATGTTTTGGTTTCTTTCCATTTTTACATGGTCCATAGAGGTTTTAAATCTCTATATGTAACTTTTTAAGGTCCATATGGGAAGATATCCCTATTCCCTTCTCATTCACTTCTATAAAATGTTAGCTTTGTTTTGTGGATTGCAGAAAGAATCCGTTTGGATCAATTTCTCTTCTTCTTGAGTTTTCATCCGTCGTTTTAGTTCAGAATGGATATCGAACCAGTAGAGTGGTTGCCACCACTGAATTCTCACCCCAATTTCTACACAGAAATATCAGTAAAGCAACCCAATGTCGATGAATCCAGAATATCATTGATTGTACCAAAAGTTTTGTTTTGGATTACTGCCCAGGTTTATTTCCACTCCGAAAAGTCAACCAAGAAAAAGACTTTCAAGGGCCTTCATTTGGACCAAGCATATTCCATTCCTTGTTCGGAATTTACGGATAGTGAACCCATGATTGGAAAGGGTAACATTCTTGACTCCATCGATGAATTGGATATAGGATTTGAACTGAAGAATATTTTTTTCAAAAAGAAGCACTTCGGTGAAGGTATAGATATCACATGGGAAGGTGAGGATTTAGATTCTGTGCTAGAGAAAATTTGGAATTTTCTGTTATGCATGACGACTAGAAAAAGTTGTAATAAGGACAAATCTCTCTTACTTGCCCACTTGAAAATTAAGAAGATTGTTTGCATCCCTGATTCTCAGCTGCTTTCCTGGTGTTCTTGGTATAACCAGAAGATAGCAACTTGTGATAATTTCCAGATGAGGTACGAGTATTCAGTTAGGCGACCCAGAAATATCGTTGAACTGTCAGAACCAGAGGCAAGGCCAACATCAAAAATGGCAATTGAGGCGTTGCAGGAAGTGACGATTGGCCAATCGAGTAGTTCTTCTTCACAGATGGAAATTGCAGATTGCATTGTTTGTTTGGAGAAATTGAAGGTTGGAACGAAGGCATCTTGTTTGCCATGTTCCCATGTCTTTCACAAAGAGTGCATTGTGGATTGGCTGCAAGAAAATCACAAGTGTCCCCTTTGCAGATTTGATTTGCCTTCAAGAGGGAGTTAGGAATATATAAATATGTAATTTTAATTTCTGTAATTTGGTGACTTGGATTTTGTATATTTAATAATATTTGTTTGCTTTGAATTTAATTATAATATAATTGCTTAGTTTTAATGATGCCATTGTTAAGTGTTTCAATTCATCCCATCTCTGCAAGCTTTGAGAGGGGTTGAATATATCAGTAACTTCAGTCCAATTTGATACCAGTTTGTTGATGATTTTACAAAAATCATAGTAATTGAGATTTCGGTCATGTTGGGATTTTCACCTTCAAATTAATGCATCTTGAATTTGGAGGCTCATTAGAATAGTAATTGATATTATACATAGGGAAGTGGCATAAAATGCAAATGTGTTCACCATATAGTTTTTTGTATATAGGTGCATGTATTCTATAGAATTCTTATATTAGAGATACTTTACCTCAAAACATTACCAATAGAGTATTAATATGGCCTTAATGATTTTTTCAAAATTAAACATTGCACTTCAATAAGTTGAAAGAAACAATGATTTGTCCTCCTTAATTATAAGTTTGAGAAGGGTGAAGGGGCTAAAAGAATTGCCTGGAACACATTTTAAGTGAGGGCAAACAAACGGACAATTATGACACAGACCAGGTCCATGAATGCATTTTATGGTCCATATCAATCCAAGTAAATGGGGGGGGGAGGAAAGTGATATTATATGTGGGTTTTACTAGTAGGTTCATGAACCTATTGGGCAATTATTATGACATGGCTCAATATGAGCCATAAGGTCTATATGCTTGTATGGAGCTGATCCATATCAGAATTTTCCCAAACAAAATGCTTCAAATCACTAACATTAGATGATAAGTAATGTTTCACGTGATATCTATGTGTAATTACTTAACAAGTGGATTATCTTCAAAAAATAAATGTTAGAACAAATGTTCAACAACAATTATATTCTTGCAGCATAAAAACTAAAATGGTAATCGAATTTTTCTGGTTTAATTTTTTTTTTCTTCTTTAATTTTGCCACTAAACTTAAAAATCTATCAGTTCCTCTATTTTTAATTTGCGAATTTGATAAAACTATGCCCTTATGCTATGAGGTAGTCCGAAACACATTGACGTACAACAATTCAATATTTAGAAATGAACAAGTGTAAAGCAAAATAATAATATTTCAAATGTGGAAGACCTACTTGTAGCCATGATATTCAAATTTCAGGAAACCAAGAAAAGAGAATAAAATTGTACAGAAATATTTTAGAGAAGGAACTTCTAGTCTATCTACCCTTTGCCTAATTCGTGATAACAAACACCGATGGTAATCACATGTGTATTATAGATAAACTAGGGACTCTCAATTTTAGTAAAACACTAATACGGTTTTCTTCATGATTACTCACATAATATCCACTTAATTTTCTAGCCTTACTAGCTTATGGTTAAGCAGCAATACATAGGACCAAAAGGTCTCGGATTCGAAGCACAACGAGGGTAGGTGGGATCACTATTGACTCTTTTGGGAGGAATATATATAAAAAAGGTTTGGGGAAGAGAGGGTGAAAAACGAAAACCATCCACTTAAGACTATTTGATAAATAACTATTGGGAGTTTCATTTATCTTAAATAAATAAATAAAGATATGTGGTTCACTTTTAAGTCTCTCAAAACAAAAGACATCTTACACCACGATGTACAACCAGTACGGCTAGAGTCATTCTTTCTTGAAAACTAGAGAAGTTTTCTTGTCAGCCAAAAACCCTAGAGAATATTTCTTATAAACCTCTATGCTACGCAGCACTAAGAGTAATTAATTAAACAATGTAAAATAAAGTAGGGCAAGAGCCATATCTTGAATAAAAGAAAGTAATTCAGGAGAATTAATGAAGTAGATGCATGGGATGAAAAACACGTATATAAATGTTTGGATTGCTTAAAATTAATAATGGTTCTTGTTTTGGTTTGTTTATATAATAATGCTTCTCCTTCAATTAACTCACACCCAATTTCTCATTATAGAAATCATAAGGGCATCTACTGCTCCGTCGCACTCAGTCTCATTTTGAGAAACCATTTAGGCTAGCAAAGGCCATATTCTATTTTACTTCTCTCAGAGCATGCAGTATACTCAGGGTATTAGCAAGACTAATGTGCACTCAACTCCAATACGCCCATAGATGCTGAGGAAGTCTAACTCCAATATAGCCGAATTACTCACCACTTGCACCAGGCATGAATTAAGCCATATTCCATTTCCGGAGGCCTTTGCTCTTACTCTTTGCAAACCTTTCTCTGATCAAGAAAGTTTACACGACACATGTCTTGGTCTCATATCTCACGAGGTTATATTTGGATTGGATGAAATATTTTCAAAATTTCCTAACTATCATTGTTACTCATCATGATTTTGATCATTAATGCAATCTCATGTGTCGATATGTTCATAACTTCATAGATATATCTATATATATATATATATATATATATATATATGTATATATATTTGTTCTTGGCTTTAGAGGAGGAAGAGTTGGGTGACTACACTACAGAGGATTTCTTCCACTCGAAGATACCACTCTCATGGTCTATTTTCATGTGGAAGCTGAGCAATAATTTCTTGGCAATGGATGACTTACGAGCTCGACTAGTCTTCGAGCTGGCTTCCCTGTGAAGAGTTTGGAGAAATGCTATCGCATCTCTTTGGAAGCTGTCCGATTGCAGAGGCTGTTTGGACTCATTACTACAGGGCTTTTGGCATGGATGAACGATCAATGGAGCTGAAGGATAGGCTTCGAAGCTAGAATAATCAATCTCGGAGATTGGGGTTATTGGCAAAACTCATTCCGTTACTCATTTGTCATGAAATTTGGGTGGCTCGGTGTGCTTCATTTTTTTCTGAGGACACTAGTAATAGTAGGAAGGTCATGAACAAAATTAATTTCCAGCCATATCACATCAACAAAGCATATAAGTTGCCTCTTTTAAATAGTTTATTTCATAGGATTCTCCATTAGATAGGATTGAAGGTGATCTCCGCCATTCTTTTGCTTTGTAAGGCTTTAACACCTTTATTTCTATTTTTTTAATAAAAAATTCATTAAAAAAATATGTAGGCATGTATATATGATTCACTCAATTGATATTGCCCTAAAACAAACAAATCTTATAAATAATTGGCCTTTGACATACATGAAACCAGCTGGGAGCCTCCAAATTAAATAATAAGATGCATTTGTATATAAAAAGAAAAACAAAAAAAACACAGAATAATGACCAAAAAACCTAGTAATCCAACATTATTTACATGTACAAAACTAATCCGAGTCATGGATGGATTCATTGAAAAATTGCATAACGATTATATATATTCCATTATTTCAAAGGCAACTCAAATCTACAAAATAGACAATTTTAATTTTCCTACAGCCAATCCACAATGCATTCTTTGTGAAAGGCAAGGGAACCAACCCCAAGGGCCGGACCTTTGTTCCATCCTTCAAACTCTCAAAGCAAACAATGCAAGAGTGATGCAAAACGTAATAATGGTCGGCGATCACGCTTCTCCGATGATCAGACTTCACTCAAAAGTTGTTACAAGTAGAAGAAATTCAAGAACAAAAACCAAATGTTCCTGAACAAAACTTGGAAAATAAAATTCTCTATTGACTCTTGTTGAAAAGGATGTCGGCCAAAAGTTCTAGAAAGAAAAGTTCAAGCTAGTTCTTTGACGCAGAGCTGGTTGCTGATCAAGGTGGTTCAGATGTGGGGCAGGTGTCGGTTCAGCAAGTTTTGATTCCACAATCAGTTCCACGACGTTCGAAATGTTTGAAGAAGAGGACGTGAGCTATTTGAAACACCGAATTGATGTCGGGCATGATTCCCAAAGCGACTAAAACGAGCTCGGATTGGGCTCAAATCTGATTGGGTGACCCGGAACGGCCCAACGATCCAAAGTCAGTGCCATGCTGTGATGCAAGGCATTTTTCAACCATCCGGAGTTGATTGGATGGAGTTTTGGGCAATTTTCTGTTTTTAGCGCCAGTGTAGTAATTTTATAGTTTTAAGAGACAATTTCGTAATTTACTATTTTCTATGGGTATTTTTGCAATTCCTTTACTTTTCGTTTCTGATTAGGGTTAGGATTTCTTTTTGCTTTAAGAATTGTTTCAATTGGTTGTTTTGACACAGTTTTTTGATGAATTAAAGTTGCCACTTTTCGGCTTTTTGATTTTCAACTACTTCAAAAATTCATTTTTCGCTTGATTTTAATTTTCGTCCTCTAACTACTTGCGTTGAACTTTGATTAGAAGGAAAATTGAATCAGGTTAGTATTTCGTTTCTTGTTTTGCAAGTTTCTGCACAAGAACGAATCTTTAGATTCTATCTTTCGTCTGTGTCATTTGGTATCAGTGCTCAAATCTATCCAGATCCATCAGTTCTACACCATGGCATTAAGTAATCTCGAACAGAACCTTGTTGTACTAGTCCAACCATTGCAAATATAATCAGGAAGAGTCTAGGCGAGACAGGGAAGAGTTGTGAAAGGGAGATGCGGCTAGAGAGGGAGAGCTGTGAACGACGGATACAAGATCTGATATAGATGCTGCAGCGACTGGCGACTGGCCGACAACCAGAACAAAACGAACTTGAAGGGTTGTGTCAAGTTGTGGACGAAGATGATGAGGACGATGTCGGGAGACCGGCGAGTGAACAACCTAGGGTACGACCGAGGGGCGGCTTCCAACCGCCTAGAGATAATGATCGTGAACCCGTCATCCCTCGTTGCGATCTAGGGTTTAAGATGGAGGTTCTGGAATTTTCAAGAATCTTGGCACTTGAAGAATTCTTAGATTGGATGAGCTTTTTTCGTTAAAAGAGGTTCCGGTGGAAAAGAAAGTATCTTTGGTGGCGATGAGGTTCAAGGACAGGGCTGCTGCATGGTTTCAATCTTTCCGATATCCGAGATACCTAGATGGGCTTATAGTTTTGGACGATTGGGGGGAATTCAAGAGAGAGATGCGCAAGGAGTTTCTACCCTTTAATTACCGGAAGACTATTCCAGAATCTTCAAAGTTTGATGGATTATTCTCGAAGCAATGGTGGCGAGGAACCAATTGCTTGAAACTCAAGAACGGCTCGTGGCACGATATCTCCATGGGCTACGACCTGTTATTCAGGATGCTTTATAGGTCCATACCTTTACTACTATCATGGACGCCCAGACAAAGGCACAAGTCGTGGAGAAGAGTCTCGCGAGGGCTAGCGGTAGAAGTGTTAGATTTTGAAGGGGTTTTCCTCCTCCCCGTGTGGCTCTAGCAAGTAGCTCTTCATCAACACTTGTGGGTAGTTCGTCAGCCCAAAATCAGTACGGACGAGGTAGTGCATAGCTCAACCAAGGGTCAGGTAATGCACCGAATAAATCTACCACCAATAATGGAGCTAATGTGAAGTGCCACAGATGTCAACAAGTAGGGCACTATGCGAATGAATGTTCGAGGCTAAGGTGGCAATTATTGATTCAGGAGGGTGCCAAAGAAGGATTTGAAGAGTATGTTGGTGATGATGTGTATGAAGAGGAGGATAAGTGTTTGTTGCACTAGAAGATATCCGGGGAGATTGTTTGATTTTGAGGAGGATTTGTTTAGCACCCAAAGCCGATGAATATCAGAAGCGGAGAAACACCTTCACAACCCGGTGAACAATTAAAGGGAAGCTTTGCCGTGTGATTATTCATATAGGGAGCTGTGAGAATGTAATCTCACAAACGGCAATGCAGAAGCTTCAGTTGAAGATAGAACCTCATCCAATGCCTTACTGGTTGGGGTGGTTAAATAATGATACCGAGGTTAGGGTTTCAAAGCGGTGCCGGGTGGAATTCTTGTTTAGACCTCAGTATTCTAGCACAGTCTATTGTGATGTCGTCCCGATGGATGCCTCGCATTCCCTACTCGGCAGGCCATGGCAATACGACAAACATGTGACCTATGATGGGTACACACACTGTTATACCATCAATAGAGGGCCAAAGAACGTGATACTTCAGCCCATGCGAGAAGGAATGGTTGATAGTAAGAAGACAATTATTTGCTTGACACGGAAGGAGTTTGACGAAGAGATAACTAGGTCCGAGTTTTGTTTGGCTTTAGTTGCAATTGACTTGTTGTCATCACACAGCAGTGAGGCCGAGTTAGAGATTCCAAAACAAGTTCAAAAGCTGTTGACTGAATTTGCAGACTTGTTGCTGGATGAGTTACCGGTTGGATTGCCTCCGTTGAGAGATATCCAACACCAGATAGATCTAATGTCGGGTTCTATCCTTTCGAGCAAAGCGCATTACCGAATGTGCCCATTGCAACATGAGGAGTTCAAGCGACAAGTGACGGAGTTACATGATAGAGGGTTTATCCGTGAGAGCTTCAGTCCCTGTGCAGTGCTTGCTTTGTTGGTACCGAAGAACGATGGCACATGGAGAATGTACGTGGATAGCCATGCCATCAATCGTATTATGATTCAGTATCGGTTTCCGATTCCACGACTCGACGACATGTTGGACCAGCTTAGTAGGGCAGCTATCTTTTCGAAGATACACTTGAAAAGTGGCTACCATCAAATCCAAATCAAACCTGGAGATGAGTGGAACATGGCTTTGAAGATAAAGGACGGGCTTCGAGTGGCTGGTCATGCCTTTCGGACTCTCGAATGCACCCAACACATTCACTAGGGTCATGAATTACGTACTGCGTGCATTCCTCAACAATTTTGTGGTAGTTTACTTTGATGATATACTTGTGTATAGTCGAGTGAGCGAAGAACATCTATAGCACCTATGGCTAGTTTTAGCTGCCTTGCGAGATCACAATTTGTTTGCCAATCGGAAGAAATGTAGTTGGATGGTCGACAAGATTGTATTTTTGGGGTATGTGGTTTCAACAAGTGGGATTCAGCCGGATGATGCTAAGATTCAGACAATCCGTGATTGGCCAGTACCAAAGAGTGCAACATAGGTTCGATCTTTTCATGGATTAGCAAGTTTCTATCAGCAGTTTATCAGGGATTTCAGTGTGCTGATGGCACCCCTGACTAATCTTTACAATGCTAAGGCATTTGAATGGACAGAGGTGGATCAAGGGGCATTTGTTGTGATAAAGGAAAAGCTGATGAGTGCCCTAGTACTTGCCTTACCGAATTTTGATAAAGTATTCGAAGTGGATTGTGATGCTTCGAAGGTGGGAATAGGAGCAGTTCTGAGCCAGGAGGGACAACCAGTAGCCTATTTCGGAGAAAAACTTGGAGGGCCGAAGTTGAATTACTCAACTTATGACTTCGGGTTCTATGCCATAGTCCGAGCTCTTCAACATTGGCGGCATTATTTGATATTGCGGGAGTTTGTGTTATATTCTGACCACCAAGCTTTGAAGTTTCTTCAGGGGCAGCATCGACTTAGTGATAGGCATGCCAAGTGGGTGTCAGCGCTTCAGGAGTTTACATTCACCTTGAAACATAAGTCAGGTGTCGAGAATAAGGTGGCCGACACTTTGAGTAGGCGACGGTCGTTGATTAACATGATGTGGGTTACCACCTTGGGTTTTGAGGGATTGAGAAAGTTGCTACGGGATGATGCAGATTTCGATCCTATTATGAAGGCTGTAGAGCAGCATTAACGGTTTGATTATGTGCTTCATGATGACTAACTTTTCCGAGGTAACTGTTTATGTATTCCTGACACATCGTTAAGATTGTTGATCGTTCAGGAATTGCACTCGCAAGGGCATTTCGGCAAGGACAAGACAGTCGGCTTGATCAAGGAGAAATTTTATTGGTCGGGAATAGATAAGAGTGCCCAAGATTTTGTTAAGCGATGCCGTGTTTGTTAGGTGTCGAACGGAGGGGGCACTAACCTGGGTCTTTATACACCTTTACCCATTCCAGAAGAGTCATGGACGGATGTGTCAATGGATTTCGTATTGGGTTTGTCGCAAGCGCAGAAGGGGTTTGACAGCATCATGGTCGTGGTGGATAGGTTCTGCAAGATGGCTATCTTCATTGCTTGCAAGAATTCCATAGATGCGAGCAAAATTGCTGACTTGTACTTTGGAGATGTGGTGCGGAGATTTGGGTTGCCAAGGAGTATCTTGTCCGATCGAGATACGAAATTCATGAGCCACTTTTGGCGAGAGCTTTGGAAGCGCATGGAGACTACTCTGAAGTTTAGCAGTCCATATCATTGACAGACGGATGGCCAGACGGAAGTGGCGAATCGCAAATTGGGGAACATGTTGAGGGCGCAGGTCAAGTCTTTGTTACTTGGGATTCTGTGCTTACAAAGATTAAATTCGAGCTTAACTGCTATGTGAACAGGTCCACCAAATTTTCTCCTATTCTGAATGTTTTGGGGCGAAATCCGAGGGGTGCTCTCGACCTTGCTATTCCTGATCATGGTTTGGCTCCAAGGAAGGTGGAGGATCATCTGGTTGATCTACAGTCCACTCATGCAACCGTCAAAGCAAACTTGGAGGAAGCTTATGCTTAGTACAAGTTGCACGCGGATCAGACTAGGCGAGAAGTCCAGTTTAAGATAGGTGATCTAGTTTGGGTCTCTCTGTCCAAAGAACGATATCCTGCTGGTGAGTATCATAAGGATCGGAAGGTTGGCCCTTGCCAAATCTTGGAGAAACTTGGTGTTTATGCTTACCAAGTTGAATTACCAGACCAGTTCAGTATCTTGAATGTTTATAATGTTCAGCATCTCACACCTTTTCATGGTGATAATCCGAGCTTGAGAACAAGCTCCGTTCAGGAGGGGGAGCAAAAACGTAGAGCTGGTTGCTGATCAAGGTGGTTCAAATGCAGGACAAGTGTCGATTTAGCAAGTTTTGGTTCCACAATCAGCTCCACTCCGTTCACAACGTTTGCAGAAGAGGACGTGAGCTGTTTGAAACCCTGAATTAATGCCATGCACGATTCCCGAGGTGACTGAAACGAGCTTGGATTGGGATCAAATTTGATTGGGTGACCCAAAACGGCCCAACTATCCAAGGTCACTACAATGCTGTGATGCAAGGCATTTTTTGGCCATCCGGAGTCGTTTGGATGGAGTTTTGGGCAATTTTCTGTTTTCAGCGGCATTGTCGTAATTTTATAGTTTTAAGGGACAATTTCGTAATTTATTATTTTCTAGGGGTATTTTTGCAATTTCATTAGTTTCATTTCCGATTTGGGTTAGGGTTTGTTTTTGCTTTAAGAATTGTTTCTGTTGGTTGTTTTGACACAATTTTTTGATGAATTAAAGTTGCCACTTTTCGGCTTTTGATTTTCGACTACTTCGAAAATTCATTTTTCGCTTGATTTTTATTTTTGTCTTCTAACTACTTGCGTTGAAGTTTGATTAGAAGGAAAATTGAATTAGGTTCTTTTTTCGTTTCTTGTTTTGCAAGTTTCTGAATAAGAACGAGTCTTCAGATTATGTCTTCCGTCTGCATCATTCCTGGAACATTCTTCCTCTTCTTTGGTGCTTAACTTCATGTGTTTTCAAGCCCCTTTCACTCAAATCTTCTAGCCTAAACTTGAAGAACAAATCCCTGTACTTAAGCCTCCATTACTCAAGCTTAGTTTCTTCAATGTAGGCATCATGAACGTGTTGTCCATCTTTGATTCATAGCAAAGCCGTCCTTGCCTTCTTAATCCTTTAATTCACATTCTTGTGTTTGAAATACATGTATTTTTACATAGCCTCATTGCATAGCACCTTTGGATATCCATGATACCCACTCATCTCGAATGGATTCATCCTCGAATCTTCAAGTCCTACATAGAGAAGAGAATAGTCACTATCATGGATTAAAGGATGAATACGAATCTTGCCATGTGAATCCGAGCTCTCAAGAACAAGGCATTGATCATCCTTCTTCTGGAAAATGTCATGAGGATGCAGACGGAAGACAGAATCTGAAGATTCGGTCTTGTTCAGAAACTTGCACAACAAGAAACAAAAAAGAAGAACCTGATTCAATTTTCCTTCTAATCAAACTTCAACGCAAGTAGTTAGAAGACGAAAATTAAAATCAAGCCAAAAAAGAATTTTTGAAGTAGTCGAAAATCGAAAAGCCGAAAAGTGGCAACTTTAATTCATAAAAAACTGTCGAAAACAACCAGCAGAAACAATTCTTAAAGCAAAAACAAACCCTAACCCTATTTGGAAACGAAAAGTAAAGAAATTGCAAAAATACCCCTAGAAAACAGTAAATTACAAAGTTATCTCTAAAAACTATAAAATTACGACAATGCCACTGAAAATAGAAAATTGCCCAAAATTCCATCCAAACGACTCTAGATGGCCGAAAAACACCTTGCATCACACCATAGCAGTGACTTTGGTTCGTTGGGCCTTTCTGCGTCACTCAATCAAATTTGAGCCCAATCCGAGGTTATTTTCAATCACCTCGAGAATCGTGCCTGGTATCAATTTGGTGTTTCAAACAGTTCACGTCCTCTTCTTCAAAAGTTCTGAACGTTGTGGAGCTAATTATGGAACCAAAACTTGCTGAACCGACACCTGCTCCGCATCTGAACCACCTTGATCAGCAACGAGCTCTACGTCATGCCTTACTCTTTGTTCCTCAAAAGGTTGTGGCTATTCTTTAGTAGAAATGATCCTTATTCCACATACAATGTACTCTTGAGCAAGAACAATATAGCCAAGCACTAATTTCCATTTTAGACCGCAAGAAAACAAAGCCATTGAAAGCACAAACCATAAGTCCAAAAGGTTTATGATCCCATAAGGCATTATATAATTGATTTCCAAATCTCCCATTCAAGAACAATAAACAAAAGATACTCTCCCTTACCATAGCATATATATGCCCTCAACCAAAAACATCAAACATACGTGTGAAATGAATAAGCAAATGACATCCACATATGCAAGAATTCATAAAATCATCAAGATGGACATCATTATTCTCTTCTAAAAACAGGGGATATTCCTAAATTTGCTATAGTCTCAGCATATCACTATTCTTGGCGCAAAACTCAAACCGTAACTTCAAGTAGCTCCACCAATCATGCCAAACAGAGATTAAGCACATAGAAAACACATTGATTTCATCCTCATAAGGTTCAACTTCATTAAAGATCAACTTCTCATCATAAATATTCTTTTCACAAG
>JAOXNR010052719.1:0-15790 GCA_028571225.1 Parsonsia alboflavescens | reverse complement strand
GAGTCCGAACGCTATGTTGAATGTGCGACCGACATTACACTATGTAGGTACCTGTGCAGGTGAGGCGTCGGTCGGTCCTAGAAACGGCGGCAGCGGCGCGAGGAGTTAACGACCGGACGTGCTGCAACCTAGGGATCACCAGGCAGCTCTTTCGCTCTATAGGGATCGGGGGGGCATAGCACAATTCTTCTTGGAGGAGGGTTGTTTGCCCGGTGACTGATCCTGCCATAATTGACTCCTACCCGGCAACCGAAGTCGAGCATACATAGGACGATCTTCATGTGTGAATAGCCGGGAGGAAAGAAAGGGCGGTAGATGATAATGAGAAAGGGCGCTGGATGGGCGGGCGGAATGGATGAGCGAAAGGTGTCATGCCATGGAGTGGGGAATATCCCGAGTCTCATGTAAGACAACTAAATGCACCCCGAGGTGCTGCCGAGGAACTGAGGGACTTTCTCGAGAGCACCAGGATAGGTAATTGAGAGATAGAGCTAGCCTCTTCGTTATGGGGAATCAAGGCTCCGGGCCGAATAGAGCTTACCTACGGCACCTGGCTTTCTCCGGCGCATATTAGCTTAGCTGCGCTTACGCTTAATAGGCCGGTTTTGCTTCCTCTCTGGCAGCCACTTTCCTTACCTTGCCCCCGCTACACTCTTACTCCAAGCTACGCCTGCTGAGCAAGATGCATTTCGATTTCCTCTTCTGTGGACGTACCGGAGTATGACGCGGGACGGGAAGAGAAAAAGTTTTTTCTCCGGCGAGCTTTCTCTCGTAAAGCCAAAGACGCCACAAGACAAGGCTGTTGGGAAGGGGACATGATCAATAGAACCCAGCTGGATCCGGGCTGGGATAGTGGCGCCCATTCTTAACCAGTCCCGAAAGGGTTCGCTCATGCTGGAGGAAGCATCCCCACTTAGTGATCGGTCTGCTAGTTTACGCAAATCCGAAGAAGTTATCACGGACGAGCCACATGCGGGGAAACTTGCACGTGTGGTTCTGACCGGGCTTTCCTGAGGTATCTAATAACCTTGCTTCTGCTCGCCGCTGGCGCACCTCTCCTAACTATTGCCCATTTTTTCTGGAATAATCTTTTTAGGAGGGACAATTTTACATATTTCTGCCAAATCCTTCTATTATTAAGTACGGCTGGTACCATTTCGATGTGTTTCGATTCTTCCGAACAAGAGAGGTTTGATGCTTTTGAATTCATTGTATTAATTCCACTTCCTACTCGCAGTATGCTCTTTATGATCTCGGCTTATGATTCAATTGCCATGTATTTAGCTATTGAGCCTCAAAGTTTATGTTTTTATGTGATCGCAGCATCAAAAAGAAAGTCTGAATTTTCCACGGAAGCCGGCTCGAAATATTTGATCTTAGGTGCATTTCCCTCTGGAATATTATTGTTTGGGTACGACCGGACAACTGCCGATATCTATTAATATCTTTGTTGTTGTTAAATATATATCTATCTATATCGTAAACTATCGAATCGGGTATTACTTAGATGTGAAACTTTCATACCTCATAGGTTGTGATATTGATCTTACGGGGAGAACGGAATCAAAGAATATATAGACTTGTAGAAACCCTCTATGTAGTTGTCTATCCAGGGCGATCAATCTACATCTTTCCCCATAGCCCGGGGGCTGTGTCTCGATCTCCTATGTGCGAAATCTAAGGGACTAGTTCCTATGGGGATTCCCCTTGGTCTAATTCCACGCCTTATGACGAAAGGGGAGTCGGCGTGGCGTAAAGTGAAGATTGGGGGAGTAGAGAAAATTCCCTTTTGGGGTATTCCGAAGGTGTAACCTAGGCAACGAAAAAGGGGCCCGATACTTCAACTAGAGGAGCGACCAGTTGGTTCACCAAACCCCGACCCAGCGTCACACGTTCTCCAGGTCCGAAGGGATCCAGTGCCCAACTACCGACTCCTACCGGAATTGCGTTATCGGAGCCGAGCCAGGAATGGCCGTTAGTGGACGCCCACCACTTTTCGCGGTTAGAGAGGCCCTCTTTAATACATTAAGAAAAGATGTTCACAGGGGCCAGAAAGACTCGGTCATAGGAATTTAGACCACCTACGTGCTGGTAAACGAAAACCACCTCGACCAGATCAGAGTAAAGAACAATGTAAAATCTGGCCGCCCCTTGCCTTGAAAGAATTCACACGCGGCCACCAGCTTTCCCAAAATAAGGGAAGATCTGCTGCTTACTGCTCACGAAAACATCCGACCTATACTATAGTAAAGTCGTTCACCTATCTTTCAGATCTCCTTTCCTTCTATTCATCAGATTTTTTGTCTTGACCAATTCAAGGGTGGGGTTGGCTAAAAAAGGGGGAGAGAGAAGAGCCTTGGGGTGCGCTCACTTCTGCATTTTTGTTTAGGTTCTCGAGATTCTCAATCGCTCTTTTTTTTAGTGGGGAGGAATAGTACGTGAATGGAGGTTTTCAGACGTTCCTTCCTCTCCCTAAGGTCGAGCTACTTCGTTCCTTGCTACGGACTTCGTTTCAGCTTCGAGAATCTTTCCCAATCTATCAATTAGCAGACCTTCTATCGTCCTTGTCCACCCCCTTGGAGCAATGAAGTTTCTGTGAACTCTTATGCTGACTATAGGAAAAAATACGAACATGGGGAGAAGCCCTTAATAGGTTTTGTTCTGGTATGTACTAGTTCGGGGAAATCCTCCTCAGCTACGGAGAAGAGAACTAAAAGAAAAGCAGGAGAGGTGGTAAATAGAATCGAAGATGAACTGAAAGCAGCATTGTGTTGCCTGCCCTCATTCCCGAGTCGCATTAGCACAAGCCACGAGCGAGCAGCAGGTTCGCGATTTCCAAGTTATCCTTAAAAGAAGTCAAAGCCCTAGAGCATGGAACTAGAAATCCTAGGAGTCACTTTTTCTTACCGGACGAGCTAACCTTCTACTACCGGAAAGAGGAGTTTACCACCGCCTACGCCTACATATTCCACTCACTCTATCCTCTTTCATCCTATTCCAAGGCGAGGGAACGCGACTTCTATCTTTCTATACAAAGCGGGACTTTACTCTGAAGCTAACTAAAAAGAGCTTCAAAAATTCCGACTTCAGTTACAGTAGCAGGTGAGCAGAAAGGCTAAAAAGAAAGGAAAGCTCAATCCCAACTGTCTCATCTGGATTCGAGAACAAGGCATTCTAGCGAAAACAGCTCCTTCTCGGCATCAAGACAAGACGTTTTGCTTGCCTTTCAAAGGCCGTATGCTGGTTGATCTGGTCTGTCCTTCCTCTTTCGATGTTATGTATGCTTTCATTTCAGATAGGATGGTAGGATTGATGGTATGCCATCGCTCAACTCTCTTGACTTGAGACTAGGTTGGTCGATCAACCCTTTCAAATGATGGAATGACGTGGTCGGAAAGCCTCGTCGCTCCTCATATCCTTTCTAATATGTCCACGGGTCCGTCCTTACTCTAGGGTTAGAGGCAGAAGTTGAAAAGGTCATTCCTGGTCGACCTATCAAAAAGTGGTTTTTGGATCCATCTCCATATGCTTAGCACAACCAAATGGGTAATCTTGCTGAAGTTCGGGGAAGAGTCAACCTAGAAGGCCTAGTACTTTTCTTTCCTTACTTATTGACCTTGAGGGCCTTACCTAGATAGAGGGAAGCCCCGGGGAAGTTGTCAAAGAAGTACAGCCGGGAAGCCAGACACTATTGAATTGACAGGGCATACGGTAATTCTGCTTTAAAAGACTAATCGAATAAGTACTAGGTACCCCTAAGAATCCATTAGGAATAGTCAGAGTGTAAGGTGAGAGATTCTCTTCTTACCCGGTTTCCGGCCTTTTCCCTAAGAGAAGTGTAGGCGGAATAGAGGTGGCTGGCGTCTTGCCTTTGATCCATTCCCCTAGTTGGATAGGAAGGGGGACAGGGCGAAGACCGCCTTTTTTACTTAAAGTCTGGCCTTAAAGTCAATCTAATTCCAGTCAACTTCTTTTCTCCTTAGGCCGGGACTGTTAGTCTATTTCCCCTTTATTGAGACATTGAGATGTGATCCAAGTACCACAAGACCGTCTTTGGGGCATAAAGTCTCTTTCCCCTGGGAGATGTGATCAAAGGACCAAAAAGCCATATTGGCTTGGCTCTTAGACTTGTTCTTCTTGAGTTAAAGTGCTTCCTATCGCTTGAAACCTGGCATTGAGACCATGGGATTGGGAATACTTAACTTTGGAGAACTTCTCCTTTCTATGGGAAAGGTTTCCAATACGGATTCTACCCTTGTCCAGCTTAAAAGCAGATGATGATCCCTAATCAATAAGCGCGAGATACTTCTCGAAGTTCTATCTACGGTTGGGCTACAACCAAGTGCGTATCGCGGAAGGAGACGAGCCAAAGACGACCTGTGTGACAAGCAAGCAACCTTACTAATGAAGGGGAATTGGATTTGGTTATCCCTTTTGGACTCACCAATGCCCCCTGCCACCTTCGTTCTGCACCCTCCACAATGAGCTATTCCACCCGTACAATTAGCCGATTCAATTCAGCAAGCGAATCGAACCATCTAACCGTCGTTATCGCTCAAGTGGCCCTTACTCTTTCTGCATTTGTAGCACCAGCCACAAAAACATTCTCACCCGCGGGGGAACTGGTAGTTTCCAGACCCGCATCAATAGTCATTGCCTCCTGCTCACAGTTCGGATTGGCTAAAGCTTCATCTTCATAAGCGTATTTGACTGAGAACAGGGCATTTTTCGTTCCAGCCTACGACATCAACACTACTCGCATCCCCGGAAGCTCGCTATTTTGCCTAGGACTTATTCTGGCAGCAAGACTTAGAGAAGGAGAAGATTCCACTTCCATTCTCCATTGGCATTAACGTACTCAGCCACCCTTTTTCTTCCCCATGTCATCAGGTATAACTGCGACTGTTGTTTCCATTCAAGGCATATAACCAAACGTCCTATTAATCTTCTCCAGCTGGTCTGTAACTGAGCTTGGCAAGGAAACCGTTTGCATCACACGATTTGATCTTTTTTAAGACACTGCCCTGAACCAAGGTAACCCGCCCCGCGAGAGATAACTGATTAGTTTCCAGCTCCAGCCTGCCATTCTGTTTTTGACCCTATCAATCAGTTCTTTGTACGTGGCTGGAGATTTCTTGCCATGTACTAGGGGCACTCCCTTTGATCTAACAGCTGGGGATATGCCGACAACAGATGAAATGGCACCAACAGCTAAAATAGCAGCGCTTAGGCCTAAACCCAATGCCCGCCAATCCCAGAAGCGTAGGCGTGAACAAGAACAGCTTTCTCTTGTGACCATGAGTGAATTCCACTTCTTTCTTTGGAGTTTCACTCTTTGACTCTTGTGGTCTGTATCTTTCCAAGGACTCCACTAAAGACACGAAGTGTCGATCAACGACCTTGACAAAGGCAAAGGCTAAAGCTCGAAGGACTTTCCCATGGTGCTCGATATCCCGACTGGGAGGGAAAGCCGAAGTACACTTGTAGCTTCGACTTCATTCATACACTTGTCAGCTCAGTTAGCAAAGGCAAGGTGTGAAACGTTGTCTCCACAGCTCGTGAGACTTCAGTTCCGGTCAATCGTGCTTGTCAGCCTTCATCACCACTGCTTTGGCGACCCGGCTGAACGAATGCAGTGACGCGACTTGTGTTTCGAGGGCAGTGGCAGTGGAACCTGTCAAGTTCAGTCTATAAATCCACAGTGGGACGTTCTCAATCCAAAGTGGACTTTTGGGTCAAAGCCTAGACCAAAGGTGCCTAATAGCTACGGGAGACTAATCGGATAGCCAACTCATAGAAAGAACAGGGCCGCTACTGGCTACCTTTATGACTTTTTACAGCTATATAAAATGAAAAGGGTGCACCTAACAGAAGATACTATACTACTAGAATAGAGGGCCAGTAAGCAATAGGCAACCCTAGCTACTAGAATAGAGTATAAGAGGTCAAAAGCCTTACCCAAAGCTTCAATCCTTCCCTTCTATAGCCGGCCTCGCGCATGAAAAACGTGTGCCTTATAGAGTAGGGCTAGGCCACAAATACCTTGCCAAACCATAGCATAGACAAGGGTTTCGCCAAAGGCGACATTCCACCGCATCAATATTAAAGGAAAGACTGGACTTCCATTAACGGGAGCGTTCTGCTGACGTATTCAGTCATAAGCTCGGAACATTCTACCATATTGAATTTTGAAGTTGGTCTTTCCGATCAGGACGAAAGAGAAAGGAGGGTCTAGCAAGTCAGGCGCAGTAATCGAGTAATCCGTACAAGCTCTTACGAACCACATTTCATACTCAAGCATGGCTTCAAGCCAATGGCGAACCATAGACTGCTCAAGTAAGAGAAGCGTGTCTTCATCTAACTTAGACTGAAGATCGCTACACAGACGGGTAGCAAAATCCCAATCGGGACGACACGATTCCAATAACATACCGCGAATCATACCCATTTGATAAGGGGAGGCTAAGAAACCTTACGGATATCCTAGCTAAAATTCAAACAGTATGGGTCTTATACCACTAGGAGAGAAGGCTACCAGGACATGGCGAAACCACTGTCTTGAGTAGTAAGGAGAAAAGTTCTCCGGGCGAGAAGAATACCTTCCCGCCCCCCGAAGTCTAAGAGAGACTTGCAGAGAGCTGACTCCTACTGACTTACACACTGGCATCCATGCAACAGCATGACGTGCCGCACGAAGCATTTTCACACTAACGGGCGACAAATCAAATCACGGTCGCATATACGAAAACGCTTAGCGAATTCGCAGCCACCAATGTCCGATATCAAAGACTTCGGTAAAGAAATCTTGACACCAAGTGCGTTAATCACATTTTGATAGACATCAGCCACACGTGGATCCGCAATGACGATATCGTCACCGAGGAGAGCATACTTACGGAATACCCGAGAGGGGTATACTTTATCCGCACAATACCATAGAACAAAATGATGGCATAGTGCGAAGAGAGGCCAAGAAGACAGAAAACCCAAGGATTGTCCAGTTGCAAAACGTACAAGCCGAGAAAGTTTCACTTACTTCCGCTCCGAGTCATTGAAGTGAAGCAGGCTTCAAAGCTTTAAGAGCTAGGCTTGCTGCTGGGGTTGCCAATATTAATATTGAAGAGCTCGGCCTTTAAGAAAAGGGATTACAACAACTCAAAGGTGAAAGGGAAGTTTCTTCTTGAACATCGGTTTTCAGTCTAATGTTAGATGTAATTGTAATATCTTTTTCTTATTTTTAGTTGAGAAAACACCCTCTTTTGGGCATAATTCCCCATTTCTAGCAAACTAAGGCAAGCTGCTTATTTGTCCTAAAAAGGGGTTTTCCTAACTCCCAACAGGGCATTCATTCGTGAAACCTCTTTCGGCATATGCCTCTTCCTTCCTTGGACTAGCTTAGCGAAACGGAATACAGCCTTTATAACAGCAGCCTATTCTATCGCGGAGTGAAGTCAAGAGATGGGGCTTCAACTAGACAGGTCGACCAGATTACTTGCTAAAGGAATGCCCACGGGAATATAAAAGGTAGGACTCCTTTTTATTTCATTTCGAAAACAGCAACATGCTTTAGAAATATATGCTTTTGTAAAGGAGATCAAAAAAGCAGCTAGTGCATTTCTAAGGGACAATGAAGTGATTCGTTCAAGCGCCTGCACCATCTTGGAACCTTTTTTCTGAGCGACAGTAGAGT
The DNA here is from genome assembly GCA_028571225.1 of Parsonsia alboflavescens. Taxonomy (NCBI): domain Eukaryota; kingdom Viridiplantae; phylum Streptophyta; class Magnoliopsida; order Gentianales; family Apocynaceae; genus Parsonsia; species Parsonsia alboflavescens. The sequence continues at coordinate 8,100 of JAOXNR010052719.1, read as the reverse complement.
CTCGGACGCTTTAGAGACTACTGCATCTCGCTCTTATTATACAATAAAAACAAAAAGAAAGAAGAATGGTTGCCCTGCCTATATGATCATTCAGATAGGGCTCGAGGTCTTTCTGATGGCTGCGCTCAGCCTAATGTTATTTACGTTCACCCTTTTGTCCCGCAACTGTGGAATTGTCTCCCTGTGCCCTTGAAAGCACCTGAGGAAAGGAGAAGCTATGAGGTGCTCCACGGGACTGCTTGATGAAGTCTTCGTCCTACATCCCAAACAAGAGGGTCAAGCTATACCCATGCTAGCCTCACAAGTCCCTGTTCCGATCATGCCACTGCTCTTCCCCGCCCATGCTCCATACCCCCGGTCGGTTCCACCGGGTAGGACCATAACCTGGTTGAGGCTCTTTTATTTCTTTATCTATGATATTTTGAAAACTTCGACCTTAGCCTTTCCCGATGCCGATGACAGCCTCCCCGATCTCTTAGCTCCCTACTCATACTACGTAGGGGGAGTGTCAATTTTTCTAACGCCAAGGACTCTATTTCTAAAAACTGCTCTTTAAAGCCCCTATACCGCTCCAACTGATAGAAGTTCTTGCTCGGGAATAAATATCTGTTGGAGTTCGAGTGGAAGGCACTTGCCCGATTCAAGTACACTAAATGCGGTATCAATACATGGCCAACCAACTTCGTAGCTCGATCTTATACTTTTTTTATAGGTAACGGATTTCGACTTACACAAGTCGGGAGATTCCATTCACGAAGGAAGTCTTTGAAAAAGAGAATGCGAGACAGAATTGGTTAGTTGTCCAGTCCAGTTTGGTATCCGAATCTCCCGTCTCTTTTTAAGCCGTGATTCTTGCCTTACAAGAGCTGCACTAAACAAATGGAAAAGCTCTACCCGAATGCGAATGTTCATATATCATATAAAAGGAAGGGTCCGAAGGAGAAGAGAGAGCGGTGGACAGAGTGGTTTGGGCTCCCCTACTTCCCCGATTGGAGAAAAAGCAGTGCAGTTGCGCGGTTGTGTTTGATCGAGCAACGGCACGAGCAAGCGAAGGAAATGGCTGATTAACCCCAACCACCTCCTCACTAGGAAATCTCTCTTCTTCAAAGATTATTCCATTGGTAGATTTCGTTGAAGAAAGAAATGAATGAATCCTTTTTTGGTAAAATGGTCGAATAATTGATTTCCGCTCACCTCGTGTACCTATCTATTCCTCTTTCTCTGCCTCAACAGGTACCACAGCAACTGAAGCAGGAGGTCTGAAACAAAGCTCATCAAGTCAAGTCGCAAGCAGCAAGTTCAGAAAGGAAGGCCCGCCTACCAATCAAAGAGAGCCTGAAGCCTTCGCTCGTTGCTTTGCATCCGCCGTCTCTTGCTGGGAAGCTGCTCCAAAACCGTAGCTTACACCCTTCGATCCACTTCCTAGTCCAATCCCATGGACTACTCTGAACTCTTGCTTGATTCTTTATTCCCCTGTCTGATTCTATAAAAGTAGCAAAACACTCCTTTAACAAGTCATTAATGGTCCTTTTCTCTAATCTAATATACGAAAGAGCACTTTTTTTAGTAATATCGTTAAAATAATACATATAATTCTCTTCAGCTTCTGGATATCGTTCATTCTTGGTGTAATAGTTTTTCATTCCCTTGTTGTTCTGTTCTTGGTATATTATTTGATAGTTTCATTCCCTTCTATCTCTAACTATCTATGAGAAGTTTTTCATAGCTCGTACTAACAAGAGAGAGGTTAAGAGAAGAGTACCGACTAGAAGTAATACACCCTTATTTTTATTTGATTCTTCTTCTATTTCCCCTGATAGAGTGTTATTTGTAAGAGTTTCGACATCACATTCACAATCGTGGAATCTTTCTACTTGAAAAAGCATAAGTGGATCGAAAGATAAACTTAGTAAATTTTTACAAAAAGAATTGAATTATGAAATTCTTCTAGAGAAATGTATTGTAAGTAAAGATGATATTTTATAGCAAAGGCATAACAAATAGCAGGAATTATATAATATAATATACCTGATAATTCTGATAATCCCTCTGTATTAGTAGTATGAGCTAAAATTCCATTTTATTAAAGCTTCTATTTCCCCTCTCAGATTGATTGGTTTGAGGATTCAGACGAGAACATTGAACAAATGATTCTAGGGTTTGAGGTTGAACCCTGCCTCTATCCAGGGAGGAAAAGCACTGCTTGTCACATGACTTCGACTTTTTTCTAGGAACAACAATGCTGCTCCCACCTGCTAACAGCACCATAAAGATGCGGCTGATGTACGTATGTAGCCCTTGCGTCGATCTTACCTCCGCTGCCTGCCCGTACGCGGGTCGACTCACAAGAAATGCAGCTAGCTCGCCAACTAACTGTTCATGTTTGAGTTTGTTGGCTTGCTCTTGCTTCATTGTTATTTAGACACTACCTGAATTTACTTACTTGGTAGCCTACGTGAGTATCCGGATGGATAGAGACCGATCCCTTTCTACATACATAGCCCCACCCCCAGATACATACATACTTTTCTTCCTTTCTCCCATAAAGCTTCCTTTCCTGAATCTTAGCTCTTCTCTTTCTTATGTATTCTTACTACTATTACTTTCTTTATAAATCAAAATCGGGCCGGCTTCTTTTAACCGTAACGTATTGGGGTCGTACGCCTGGAACAAGAGGGGTCGTCGTACAATTTCGGCGATTACAAAAGGAGTATATCCCTCTCCCTTAGTGTCTTTCCACTTCCGTCGTTCAGGAACAAACACTTCGCCTAAGTCTTTTGAATCCCGGCCCGGCTTTTCCCCACTAACTAATTAAGTTTACGACCACTGAACAAACTTGGTTGACGAAGATGGTTTATGCGCCGCTAATGTAGCGGCTTGTCGAGCATTTGACAAACTCACACCATCCATTTCAAATAGGAATTGTCCCGTGGACACACGAGCAACCCAACCCGTAGGATTTCCTTTTCCTCTTCCCATTCTTACTTCTGTAGGTTTCCCAGTAATAGGGTAATCCGCGAGAACTCTTACCCATATCTTACCATTTCTTCGGAATTGTCCGCTCATAGCACGATGGAAGTGTCCGATTATAGCCCGACGCGCTGCTTCAATGGCTCGATATGAAAGACGACCAGCTCTACAACTTTTAGTACCATATCTTCCAAAACCAAGTTGTGTACCGTCCGGTTTGCAACGCCTACTACATCTGCCTTTACGATATTTACTATATTTCGTACGTTTCGGATATAGCACGTCCCTTTTTTTTTTTACTATATGAAATCCACACTTTGACACCTGAGATTCCGTAACGAGTAGATACTTCCGCAGGAGCATAATCTATTTTCTGGTTAAATACATTACGAGATGTTTTTCCATACTTTCCGCATTCAGTTCTAGCTATTTCTGCACCTTCTAATCGACCTGAACAACATATACGGACCCCCTCCACCCCCTTTGTCATTACTAATGGAATATCCTTCACTATTTTACTAAAAATGGAACGAAATGATCTTGTTTTGTTCCTCGGTTGAAAAGAGATGTCTTGAGCAATCGGAGAAGCACTTTGATAAACAGATTTGATCTTGACCGATTCAATTAAGGTATTAGTGTTTGTTCTATTAGACAACAAAGATCGCATTTTTTTCACTTCGTTCAAATAAGAGTTGTACCCGTACGGAATTCTTCTCTTTCTCAGTATGATCTCTATCATCATCTCTATTCCCTTTATCAATTCTCCTATCCTACCTAGGTCTATGAATTTCTCTATCAATTCCATTACCTTAGCCTTACTCATGAGGTTCCAACATTTTATCCTTGATTTACCTAGGAGTTGTTCCCGGGCATCCTCAAAAAAAAGGTTATTATACACCCCAACCCCATCCCTTGGAAAAAAAAAGGTAGCACCGAAGAAAGGAAAGAGCGAGGTGGTGGTTTTTGTTGTTCCCGCGAAGCGAAGATCATTTGCTTGGCGAATGAAGTGGGTCAACCTCTTTTTGGCTTCGGCCAAAGACTTTTTCTCGCTGGTCGAGCTTTCTACAAAAAAAGCGATGCGAGAACGTATTCTCTTATCTAAGCTTCTTTCCTGTGCATTAGCTCTCCCCATCGTAGATGGTTCAGCTACGCCCGGTGCCACGAAATGATTGAGAACCACGACGGGGTCGAAATGGATTTTGTTCTTTGTATTCAATAAGTATTGCATGACCAAATAATTCAAGGAAGGGCGCACTGCAGGGAGGGTCTTTTTAAGTAGATGACTCGTCGGGCCGTTGGAGCGGGACTTCTTTGGGAAAAAGAACTTGAATAATTTCGTTTTTCTGAAGGAGTCATCGTTTTCTATCAGGAACGCTATGTCATTTAAAACCCCGGCGTATTTCGGATGCTTGAAGGCCCCGCTGACCCGAAGTGATTTAGAAATATTCTTCTTTATCGATGGCGATCGGTCATGGTATGCATAGCGTTGCTTCTTTTTCGGCCAAATCCTGATTTCGTTTTGCTTCTCCCGATCGTCGAGCCTGATCGAATCGACTCTTTTCCCTGCCCCCCGGCCTCTCACTTCCTTTCGTTCTTCTTCTATACCGTCGTTTGAATGAAGACACCCGATCGGCCCGACTTTCCCAAATGCCCACCACCGGGCCTTCCCCTTTCCGGGTCTGGATTTATCGCGTCGTTTCAGTCGTCGTGGTCGACGGGGAAGAAAGAAATGAATGAATGTTCTTTTGGGAAAATGTAGAATAATACACCTACCGAGACGAAAGCCAAAGGTGAGTCTCGTAGGTGGACGTATCGAACCGAAATAAGATCTCAGATTGACATCTTGATACACTGATTTACCATAATAATAAATAGAGTCAATGGTGACTCCGCCGTGGGAAGAGACGCTTCCTTCTTGCGGGAGGCTTCCATTCACCAGCGCAGACTAAAAGTGCTCTCCGAACCGTGCTGGATAGTCGCCCATCACACGGCTCTCAAACCCAACCTGTGGTGGATCCCGGGAGACAAAGTCAAAGCGCTTGATCCTTTGCCCCATACTTTGAGATGCTCCTCCTCGCCGATCAAGGCCATTAAGGTCGTTCTAGGCTTTTCTTTAAGCCGCTATCGTTTGGTTCGGATAAGTCAAGTCCCTTCGCTCAGGTGGTCTTCCCTTATCTTCCCTAACGTTCAGAGTTGTTCTGATTTGAAATGAGAAAGGAGCACCGGCCGAGCGCCATGAATGAATAAGAAATTTACAGCAGAGAGAATCAATGATTCTTTTTCGACTGAGTTCTAGCTAGTAACATGTCGATTACAGGAGGTTGGTAAGAACTGAGGGACAATGCCCCCCTAACTTAAGTGGGCCCACCAGCGAAGCAACTGGTACTTGCGGGGGGCGGTTTGGTTTCGTGCAACGCCCTCGCAGCAGGAAGAGGCAGTTGTCATTTGAAAGGAAAGGCCTTTTGTTTTGTATAGGGCGGCGTTAAGCACCTGCCCACCCTGATGAAAAAGCCTATATATTAGTAATAAGCAATCAAAAAAGAGCGCTAACGCGCATCCCTTTTCTTGCTTTAGTTTGATTGCAGCTAGCGCGCTTGACTAATATAAATAATAGAAAGGGTAAAGGTTCTTCTCCTGTTTTACGAATCTACAAAACTCTTTACTGAGCGAGACTCCATCCATATCCCTACTAGTGGTTATTCTTTTTTTTTCCATTCTATCATTTGTTTGACAGCTTAAACTAGGCTCCACTTTAGATTTAGATAGGGTTTTGGTCTTAATCAAAATAGGTCAAGGGCGCGTCGGAACGATCGGTAGCTGCTTAGTCTCATCCGAGAGTCTAATCTCCTTTTACTGCTTTTTTTTTCTTTGAAAAAAAAAAGAAAGAAAAATCAAGAAGGGGGTCGATTTAGGCTCCTTCCCTTCCACTGCATAGCTGCGCTAGCAGGTACTACGAGCCCTCTGTCCCACGCATCTAACCAGCTCGCGTGGTTCACCGGTTCCACCGAAAACTCTCATTTATTGAAGCGGAGCATAGTGCGCTTTAGGCGCCGAGCGAGAAAGGTCTCTTCTTTCGTTTCGGTTTATTCACTGATCTGAAACTTAGCACTTCTTTTCTTATTGATTCCAGGGGCGGCGGCATTATTGAATTCAGTCTATCCGAACCGAATTAGCACTTCTCAGATCAGGCTAGGCCTCTCCAGCTGAGCTGGGCGCCGGGCCCCTGAATGCGCTAGCGATTGACACATAGGGGAGTGGTTGCCCGGGTTTCTCCGCCTGGTATCCTGCACCTCGCGTTCATGATATCTACATTCAACTGTGCCCCAGAGACACGGTCGAAGCACGCCCACTCAGTGGGCTTCTTTCACGACATGCTCTAGTCCTGGGTGTCTTCCAGTGGTCTTCTAGCCTTAGAAGAAGTCGTGTCCGCCCCGGACATCTGCAACGTCCTCCCACACCTTTTTTTATATTTAATGGGACAAACTGAAGGAAAAGACTGACCCATTCGGTGACTTTCGCGGTCGCCCTCACTGAACCAACTTGAATCTGAACTACGATTCAGATCAAGTCTTACCGAAATCGGATTTCCTTTTCGCGCCATATGTGCTTAGACTTTACTTTTTCCCCTTTTTTCTTCCCGGTCCAATATTTGTTCTCGAAGGTCTTCGTTTCCGTGTAGAAGCAAACTCTCCAAATTTATGACCAACCCTTCCTTCAATAATCTTACAACGAACAGAAGTTTTTCCATTGTAAATTCGTACGGAGCAATCAACGAATTCCGGCGAAATAGAAGATCTACGTGACCAAATTTTCCTGTTCAAAAGAAGATCTCTCTTCTTCTTCATTCTCAAGAGGAATGCATCAACAAAACTGCCCTTCCATATAGATCGTCGTGGCATGAACTCAGAATTTCTTACCTTCGATTCCGCCCTTCAGGCTAGCTCCTACTCCTACTCCTTCGACTCCTTCATCCTCGTTGGTCCTTTTGACATAACACTCTCGGCTGCCTCCGGTCCGGTAGGTCGGTCGCCCTCTAGCCAGTGACTAGCTCCGCTATGGAGCTACGTGTACACCGCCACGTCGAGACTCTCTTTCGAAAGTGAGATCACCACCGGCTTGTTGAAGAAGGAAAGATCACTCCTAAATGCAGCCGTGATCTTATATACGATACCACCAGACGCGCCTTGGTACTTCCATCCACTAATACTAATCAAGGCTAGTGGAGCGAAGGGAGCCAAAAAGGTGAGCGCCCCTACGCGAGCCTTATTGAAAATGAAAAGGCCTCTTACTATAGCTATAGAAAGGGTGTTAGCGCTTTACTAATAAGATAAGATAGAAAGGGGCAAGCCAAAACCTACTCCTAACAAGTTGCTGAGTTCGGCTTTCAGGGCTACCTACTTGAGGGCTTCTTGTAATATTATATAAAGAAGAGCCCCTTAGGGCCTTTTTGTTTAAGGGCTGCTCGCCTTTTGAATAGAAGGAAGTAGAAGAGCGGAGGTGATTTCGGTAAACCGATGCATGAGCTGAGGCTCCCATGTCCCGCCGACCGTCCGAAAAAGTCAGGTCGTAAAACGGCTCATAGGGAGTCAGAAGCAAGCAGAGTCAAAGGCGGGTCAAACTCACATAAGCGGAGGGGGAGGCACATTCATGAAAAGCGAGAAGCCGTGCCGCGGGGGACTGACCCACTATGAATAGATCTTACTTACGGGGAAGAGTAGGAACATCTATTAGTCCGTATCGTGGGTCTACTTGTTACAAAAGACGAACATCCCCATTCCAAAACATTCACATAGGTCCTCGGGCAGACATCGCAAAAGGGGACGAAAAGAGTCTATTTACCTTACAATATTCCGGAATGTATCATGGCTCCGTCTATTCATTTTAAAAAAAAAAAAGAGTTCTGCATCTCTCCGGGGCTGGGGGAACAAATAGGCGTGGGGAAGAGGGGGAGGGGGGCTACGAGCCCTCTCTCGTTGTTGTTCCCGGACCACCCATCCCCTCGCCCGGCCCGGTGAGAGGTGAGATCAGATTTCTCGAACGAGGTGAAGTGATAGGAAGAGAATACTGCTGGCGGGAGATCTCTATTCATTAAAAACCCCTAGTAAGGGGAAAACTAAAGTGCGCTCCTCA
>JAOXNR010052718.1:0-15791 GCA_028571225.1 Parsonsia alboflavescens | reverse complement strand
AATAATTGCGACTTTAGCCGGGGACATTCATAAGCATAATGACCCTTCTGTTGGCACCGGTGGCAGATGATATTTGCATTGTTAACCTGTGGACGTGTCTGCTGCGGCCCCGGTCCCTGGCTCGACTGCCCTAAATTTCGTCCCTGTGGAGTAGGCGGATTGAAAACCCTTGATGAAGAAGATGATGCTGGACTGTTTGCCGTAGGATTCCGCGGAAGGGTAGGGAATCCTCTACTGAACGTGACTCCCCTGCTGCCTACTCGCGTCAAGCTCTCTTCCACCACTCTCTCCTTTGTCTGTACATCTGTAATATTTCTGAAAGAATGCACTTGCAGGGCGTCTTGGATGGTTGGTTGGAGGCCAAGTAAATAGCGTGCTACAAGTTGCTCCTGTGTCTCACAGAGTTGATTTCGTGCTACCAGCCGGTAAAATTCCAACGTATATTCTTCTACATTTTTCAGCCCTTGTGTTAGGCTCTGTAAATTTCGAAACAGGGTCTGACGATAATTGAATGGTAAAAGCTTCTGCCGCATCTCTCTCTACAGTTCGTTCCAATCATCCAAAACAGGCATCCCATCCAAATACTTCTGATACCGAAAAGACTGCCACCATGCTGTGGCCTTGTCTATGAATCTGATCGCGACTAGTCCTACTTTCTTATCCTTAGGGACTTCTCTCAACGCGAACAATTCATCCACGGTGCTCAACCAATCCAAAAATTCTTCCGGCAACAAACTTCCGGTAAACTACGGAATCTCCAGTTTATTCTGGAATCCCATCGCGGCACATAATCTGCTCTAGCCACCGCCGGCTCTGGATTTCCATGACCGCCTCTCCCTATTCCGCCACCGCACCTGTCGATGACATAGCCACCGTCGTGCGCGACTAGCCTTCCCGCGGGTTGTTCGATGTTCTGCTCTGTTGGCGGATTCGCGACTGTCATCCACTGTAGCATCTGAGGAAGAATTTGCATCTACTGGTCCTGTTGCTGTTCCTAGCGATCTTGATGCTCAATGAGTCGCTGCATCTCCCGTTCGCGATCTGCGCTGCTGCTACGCAATTCTTCCAAAATTGCGGGTATGGTTGGATCAATGCCTGACATCGTAGATCTCGTCTTTGATACCAATTAACGCAATCACGGAAACAATGGTGGGGAAAAAATGTAGAACCTCAACTGTAAACAACTTCACTCGAAAGCTTTATTATAGAATAAGGGAGAATCAAGAATAAAACGACAATATTCTTGAGACACTATGAGTAACGAATTTTATTGATTGAAAGCTCAAAACTTCATGAAAACAACAATGTCTCTGAAAGCAAAGAAAAATCGGTATTAAATAACCCCTAGAACAAAAATTAGAAAATTACCAAAAGACCCCTGAAGTTTTTAAAAGGCCCAAAAGTCCACCCAGATGACCCCAGATGGCCAAAAAAAGGCCTTAATCATGGCATAGCAGTGTGTAATACTCCCTGGACCACCTTGGCTTAACCCGTCAAATTTGAGCCCATTCTGACGCTCTCGCAACTTTTCAGTTCTTACTTTCCGACCGCAGAAACTTTTCCGAACTTCTCCGAATGATCTCCGATTGCCTTGAAACTTCTCTTGCAGCCTCTTGGACCTACGTGGGCCCTCCTGGATACCTTTCTAGGCCAGCTCTACGTCAACCTAAGTCCAAATTAATTATAAGAGTAATAAAAATAAATCCACTTCATTATTTTATTCAAACCCAACAATAATTAATCTTATGGACTGAAGTCCAAGTTAATTATAAGACAAAATAAAATAACTAATTAATTTTTATTCAAGCCAAATAATTAATTAATTCCAATTATTAATTAAATCCTCAATTAATTATTATTGCTATCTAGAATGAAATTAATTCATTCTCCGATCTCCTATTTAAGAATGACATAAAATCATTCATTCTCAATAAGGCCAGATTAGGGACCTTAAGACATAATGTTCATAGCTCTATAAAATGACCAAAATACCTTTACTACAGAGTAGTAATTAAATCAGTTGTAATAAACGCCTTTTATTATTACCATAAGAAGATAATGTACTCTATAATGCATTGATGTAGAAACAGAAGGCTTGTTGAAATAAATTTCAACGCTTAGTCTTTGACCTACAAGTATAATGACACATTTGCCCTTCTATGTAACACCCACTATTGAGTTTAGGTCTTGCGTATTATCACATTACTCAATAGCACCTACCATCCTTAGGTATCTAGTTCTATTACCATTGAATAACAAGAATACTCAGTAGAAGAATATTCAGTACAATAACAATGGTACTACTGATACCTCGGGTTTAGTGATCCAACTAAGAACAACACACAAGGGGGTGATTAACACATCTCATAAATGAAATGACACAGAGACCCTATTATATGAATCTGTCTTAACTAACTAACTCCAATTACCTAACATACAGGGAACTAGCTTCGCCTGACCACTAACCCATACTCATGTCATGGGGACGTGTCCACGCAGTAGCAACAGTGATATTTGTTCTCTCTTCTGTGATGATAATACCTTTAGAGAACAATCACTAAATGGTCCTGTTCTAATATGCTAACACATAGTAAGGGAGCACTACCCAATGACTAAAGGTAAGTTACTCTACTTAAAGGAGAAAAATGTGTTATGACCCTTGTTCAATGGAACGCCCAATTCCATTAATCGGCCAAGAACTAATTTTTTATGATTTAAACTTCTGATGATCCGTACCTTACTATACTGAATATCCTAACTCACATATCACCTATTTAAATCAATTTGGACCTTATCGCATGTTATGAAAATATGTATAATATTACTTATTAAGATTATATTCTTTTACACTTTTTCTCAGAAAATGATAGCCTTTTTGGGCATAAATCACAACAGATGGCACGAGCAAACACTGGATGTAGAGACAGAGCACCATCCGGAGCCCCATAGTAAACCAGCTAGTGCCGGATGGGAGCGTTGGATTGCCATTGGAAATTCCAGTAGCCATCAGGTGTTCCATCTGGTGCTAGCCTCTCTTGATCAGGCGCCAATGCTCCTTTCCCCTGTTTTGTCCTTAATGAGATCTTGCCCTATTTGGACGATTCCACTTGATTTTATTGACTTTTCTTTGTCTTTAAGCTATTTTAGACGGTTAGTCAAGTGTTTAATCATTCTTAGGTCTTCTTAGTGTCGCGACTATAAATAGTTCTCTATTTGTATTTTGGGAAACAACTTATTCTACAAACACATTTAAATCAATTGAGAGAATACTTTTAGATTAAACTACTCTTTTTCTTGAGTGTTCATCTAATAGCTATTTTAAGGTTCTTAGCTACTCTTAAATTCTTCAATACTTGGCTAGGGTAATTGAATTGGGTCGATGAAATCCAACTAATAGATTATATTGGATGACAATCCTGGTCATTGGTAATATAGCTGAACCTCTTAATGAAGTCTTGGGTTGATCTCAAATGGGTGTGTCTTTGACTGAATTTGAATGAAGAATCCATGTCAATTTTGAGATAACATCACTTTTCGTTTGATCTCCTACTTGAGCCATAGCTTGTTCATTTACAAACTGTTTGTTTATATGTGAAACTGATTGATATTGTTTATATGTAGGTTCTGTCCTTGCAACTGACATGGCTGATGCTTTGTGGATATAGTCATTTTGGAATTGTTGATCTTGTTGCTTCCATATCCCAATGAGTTCATCCCTGATGTGATATTGAAGAGACTACATCAAATCAATTCTAAAGCACCATAAACTTCTAATTCCCAAGAGTCATCATGAGATTCAAGCTAGTATCGTGACCTATTTTGTCTTTCAACATCAACCAATATCTTGAATTTGATAAACAAATCAGCACCCCAGCTAAAGCAATGAAATGCCTTAAATCAAGAACCTAGAAATGTTAATGACCAATACTCATAAAGAATAAGTTTGATCCAAAATGGAATCACTCAAATTTGATAAATTGTTTATAAGATAGGTTATTCAAATTATAAATGAATAGTTATTTATAGTCCAAGGTCCAGATTAACCTAATAAATTTGTGGCATAGATCAAAAGTACTTAAAAACCTTAATACATAATTAAAAATACAAGGAAAAGTCAAGAAAAAGTCATTAATGCATTAAAAACAGGGGTTGATTGGCGTCGGTCATGGGGTCCTGTCCTAGATCTGGTTAACCTTAGTAATTTCTTGCAAGCATTGGCTTCTTTCAACCAAACTTCTAGGAGTGATCGACGTAGGTCGTAGGATAGATCATGGCCAAATAAACAAGGTTTTGGTCCTTCTTGCTCCTTCCTTACTTCTCTTCAAATGATGCTTCTTCAAGGTATTTTCCGAGACTCTCATATCCTCCACTTGAAATCATCTCCTCATTGCCATTAAAGTCCTAAACCTTGTAAATGTTGAAACACTTCCTTGATTGATCATCATCTTCAATTGAAAATTCCTCAAACATATCCTTGAAATCAAATTGAGCTTTCCTTTCTTGGATAAACATCATCGATGCCTTCTTTATCCTTGATGCTCTAAGTCTTGCAACTGGTTCGGAAGGCATTGTTGGAGCTTAATCATGATCATTCCCGCTCTTCTCAAAAGGATTTGTCCATGATTCGCCATCATCTACATCAAAGGGAGATAGATCATTAACATTGGAAGTAACACTTACTTGATACTTACCTGGGAGGTCTATCCTATAGGCATTGTAATTGATTTTTTCTAGGTATTGGAAAGGAACATCTCCTCTTAGATCTGGCTTAGACTTCCTAAGTTAAGGAAAATGCTCCTTTTGGAAGTGCACCCATACCCAGTCTCCAATTTCAAACTTCATATCCTTTTTGCCTTTGTTGTATTGCTTGGCATAGCATTGGTTTTGTGCTTGAATATTTTTCCTAGCTTTCGCATGCATTTGCTTCACCAAGTCAGGCTTCTTTTTACGGTCTAAACTTTGTAATTCATTCAAAGGTAAAGGAGTGAAGTCCAACGGTGTTGGAGGATTAATGTCAAAAACCAACTCAAAAGGAGAAAAAACAGTGAAAGAATGCACACACCTATTGTAGGAAAATTCAATGAAAGGTAAGCAATCTTTCCAAGACTTTAAATTATTTTTTATTATGGAACTTAATAAAGTTCCCAAGGTTCTATTCACTACTTCGATTCGACCATCAATTTGGAGATAACATGTAGTTGAAAACAACAATTTAGTACCCAACTTTTCCCACAAAACCTTCCAAAATTAGCTAAGAAACTCTGTGCCTCTATAACTAACATTTTCCCTATGAATGCCATGCAATCTAACAACTTCCTTGAAGAACAAATCAGCCACATGATGTTCATCATCAATCTTTGGCCAATGGAGCAAGGAGTGTCAAAGCCAACCACAATGGAGGATTAAAATAAGAAAGCAAAATCAATCAATTAACAAACAATCAACAAGAAGAATTCTAGGTCACAAATTCCCCCCAATGTTATCTTTAATGCGTTTATCTTTTCACTTAATTCTTTATGCTTAATCGTTAACCTGGGGTTCCTTATTATTCACTAAGTTCTCCCAAATCAATAATGAATCTAATTATTAAGACCAATTTCCAATATTCCTATGGTAAATTGGAGTCCTAATAATTACATTAAAATCTAACCCTAATTTGGTTACCCATGGCATTTAGGTATATTCTTATCCTAAACACAAATTAACAACATTTGCTAACCACAAGTTACATTGATTTAGGTATAATTCTGGCTCTCTTTCTCAAGTTTCGCCTAAATTACCAATTCTTTATCACAGTTGATCAGACTGTGAAAAACCATTAATCACAAATTGATATTAACAACCACAATTGCATAAAGAATCAAGCTTTAAGATAAATCTCAATTAAATCAAACAACGGGTACCATTAGTTCCCTAGAAAAATACTTAGTTCATCATCATGAAAACAATAATCCAAAAAAAGTAACAAGATTTGGATATAATAAGAATACAAGAATTAAGAAGAGAATAAAAGAATAAGAAATTCTAAGAAGGAAGATCTTCTCTTCAATGCTCCAATGGTTCTTGATGTCCCAATCTCCAAGTCTCGTTCTCTGTCTGATAAAGTTGGCGGCCTCTAATGAGTTCCAATCCTCTCTCTTCGTCTCAACCCAAAAGAGGGGTTCTTTTCCTCCTCTCTTCGGTTATTAACTCTCATGCTCTTTTGGTAAGTCTTCCACTCCAATTAAACTGCCTTAGGATTTTCTTAATAAAAATATTTGACCCCTCTCCTCAAAAACTTAGGAAAACAATTAATAAAATAATAAATTTGATTAATTTTTTGATGAAATTCGTCACTTTGGCTAGTTGACTTTTTCACTTTGCTTAGGCAAAAGCTATTTCGTATAGGCAAGAATGCATTTTGTCCGAAAAATTTCACCAAGCTTTTTCCAAAATTTCTTACAGTCTTCTCCAAAGCACTCCCCTTGATCCATGATTCATCCATTAAAGAGATTACCTAATGAAAACACAACAAAACACTAAAATACGATGAAAAACAAATAAACTTGCACTTGACAAGAATTTATAAATTCCTATTCCTAAACTTACTAAATTTACATAAAAGAATCTGGAACTACACAAAAATAGACATAAAATAACTCTATAAAACAGAGTTATCAAGGCCCCTAAGCTAAAACAAGGTGAAGCTAAGGCCCTCAAGGGAACAAAGGTAAACCTCAGCTCCCATCTTACAAGGTGACAGAGATAAAATGCTTCAAATGTCAAGGTTATGGCCATTATTCTTCTCAATGCCCAAATAAGAATAATATCTATATTGATAGACGGATTGTGGAGTCTTCTAGTGAAAATGAGGATGAGGAGCATGTGGTAGGGGAAGTTAAAAGGGATGATTATGATGAAAATGACCTTAATGAAAGAATTCTTGACGGGCAATTGAACATGGTGATTAGCAGACAAATTAGTACTCAAACTAAGAAAGAAGATGAGGTGCAAAAGGAAAATTTATTTCATCCTAGATGCTTGATTAAGGAAAATCGTTGTGGCCAAATTATGGGCAGTGGAACTTGTGTCAATGTTGCTAGTAGATATATGATGGATATTCTGAAACTTCCTTGTGTAGATAATCCAAAAACATATAGGTTGCAATGGTTAAATGATAATTGTGAAGTCAAGGTGGGTAAGCAAGTGATGATTGTATTTTCCATGGAGAAGTATAGTGATGAGGTGCTTGGTGATGTAGTTCCAATGCGAGCTACACATTTTCTACTTGGAAGGCCTTGGCAATATGATAGAAAAGTCACATTTGATGGGCACAAGAACAAGTATACTTTTGAGTTTCGTGGGAAGAAGTTCATTTGAACTCCTTGAAACCACATGAGGCATATATTGATCAAAAGAGACAACTTGAAAATATGAGAGAGTGCTGTCAAGAAAAAAAGAGCAAAGAAAGTGAGAAAACGACAAGAGAGAATGAGGTAAAGGAAAGAGAGAATGAGAAGGAAAAAGAGAGAACAAAAGAATGAAGAGGAAAATAAGAGTAAAAAGGAAAATGAGTTTTTATGGAAAAGAGAGACAAGTGAAAAGTGTTTGCTTGAGCTTTAGACCAATGGTCTTACTTATGTATAGACATTTTTTGAACTCTGATTCTCTTGATATTGACAGATCTTGTTATAATGTTGTTTTCCCTCTTTTGAAGGAGTATGAAGATGTGTTTCTGGAGGAACTACCAAAAGAGTTGCCACCTATAAGAGGAGTTGAGCATCAAATTGATCTCATTCTGGGCGCACCACTTCCCAACAAGGTAGCTTATAGAACCAATCCGGAATAGGCTAAAGAGTTGCAAAGACAAGTTCAGGACCTTCTTGCAAGTGGATAATTAGGGAGAGCATAAACCCATGTGCGGTTCCAGCCCAAAAAGGATGGATCATTTAGGATGTGTGTTGATTGTAGCCTGCAATCAACAAAATAATGGTAAAATATTGCTTCCCTATTCCTAGACTTGATGTTATGTTGAATGAACTAAGTGGGAATAAGTGTTTTTCAAAGTTTGATTTAAAAAGTGGCTACCATTAAATAAGAATGAAAGAAGGCGATGAAAGAAAAAAGGCCTTTAAAACCGAACATGGATTGTATGAGTGGCTTGTTATCCCATTTGGACTAACTAGTGCACCTAATACCTTTATGAGATTAATGAATCGTGTGCTTAGGGAGTGCATTAGTAAATTTGTTGTGGTATTTTTTGATGATATCTTAGTTTATAGCAAGAATGTTGATGAGCTTGTTGAGCATCTGAGATTTGTTTTTTATATGCTTAGGAGAGAACACTTGTATGCTAACATGAAGAAATGTTCCTTTTATTTAGATAAAGTTACATTTCTTGGATATATTATCTCTTCTAATGGGATATATTATCTCTTCTAATGGTGTATATGTTGATGAGGAAAAGGTGAAAGCAATCAAGGAATGACCAACAAATAAGAGTGTAAGTAAGGTAAGAAGTTTCCATAGGTTTTCATCATTCTATAGAAGGTTTCTCAATCACTTTAGCACTATTACAGTCCCTCTCACGGATGTAATTAAACTAAGAGTTAAGTTTAGGTGTGAGAGTGGACAAGAAAAAGCTTGTCAATTGCTCAAGTCCAAGCATGCATGTGCCCCTATTCTTTCCCTCGTTGATTTTTCTAAAGCATTTGAAATAGAATGTGGTGCATCGGGAGTGGGTATTGGAGTGGTACTCATGCAAGAGGGCAGACCTATTGCCTATTTTAATGAAAAACTAAATGGTGCTACCTTAAACTATTCCACCTATGACAAGGAATTGTTTTCTTTGGTTAGGTCTTTGAGAAATTGGCAACACTATCTTTGGCCAAGGGAGTTATCTCCGGGTCACCCCGACTGTCAACGACTCCTACAAGAACAGAAGTCAATTAGATCACCGGAGTGGGCTGTCACCGTGAGGAAAACTCTGATGCCTAAGTTAGTTCACGTCAAGATAGAATGAACTAAATTCAATTGTGTTCATTGTGTGTGATCATCCACTAATTTAGGTGGAGTTACCTTGTTTGAGTAGACTTCCAAACTTGAAAATAGGCATATCAGATCAATTGTGAGACAGTATCCCACCAATCATTAATAAAATTAAGGAGTTTCCACATTTAAAGATGTCTTTTCCATGCATGTCTCTTGGGAGAGTCCTGCGAGTTCACCAACAAGCTTGAAGTCATCTTTGCTACCTCCTAACTGATCTTAAGTATCTCGATTAGTCTTCTCAAAGGTCGCGACGAGTAACTTTAGGATCAGGAAAGTGTGAAAAGAGCTGTAGGTGTTGACTCATGACATAAAGGGTGTACGAGATAAATTGGAATTCTCTGGGTCAAAGGTAGTGACCTATGAGACCTTCTCTAAGCTCGTAAAAGGTCGATATCCCCTTGGTCGCTACTTTATTTTTACTGATGTTGGGTCGGGTTCTCTATTTTCGGATCGGATTGTTCTAGTCATACTCATTTTACCCATCATTACTCCCTTTTAGGTCCAACGAGCTGCAAGGTCATGGTGCCTAAATTTGAGTGACCGAGCTTGAAAAAGTTGAGCCATTTTTGTAACAACTAGTTTTGTGTCCCATCAATTTTGGCAGTTGCTTCCCTTCTCAAGGAAGGTTCCTTTTAGCACCTGAAGGGGCTTCTTATTCCATATAAAATAATTACATTGGAAGAATTTGGACTTTACCAAAACTCTTCTCCTACAAACAAATCTTTTTTTCACAAGCAAAAACCCTAAAAAGCAAATTTCAAACTTTTTTGTTCTTGTTCTTTGTCTCGCTTGGTGCTCGGAGGAAAATCTATTTCTCTTAATCTCTTCAGCGAGTAAATTTCCAGCTTCAATCAGTGAGTCTTCTCATAACTCTTTTATTTTTAGAAATTTCTTTTTCTTTTTCGAAGAAATCATGCCTTCTTCTAAGTTTGATAGCTCTTCTCCTTCCGTAAATTCTTCTCCTGTTACCCCTACTCCTTCTTCATCATCCAGAATTCCCTCCGAGTCCCCTGCAAAAAATCCTAGAGCTACCCCAACTTGTAATCCCAAGAACAAGTCTATTATATACCTCCAATTACTGTGACTACTCCTGAGATCAAGAAGAGTGAATATGATCCTTCAAAACTAGAAGTCCTGAACCTTAGGCCCAAGATTGATGCAAGAAAAATAAGAGACTATAGTAAGCAAATGGGCTTGAATAGAGGGGTTTTGTAATCGCTGAACCCGATGAATGTCCCAATGATAATCGGGAAGGTTATATTTTTCTTCATGAAACTAATCTAAGATATGGAATCATTCTTCCTAACATCCGGGACATAGCGTCCTTCTAGAGAATCCCTATAGCCTAGTTATCTCCCAATGCTGTTAGGGCAGTCATAGCTTTCATAGCGACCTGCCACTTGTATCAAATTCCAGTCTGTTTGGAACTCTTTAAAGCACTTGAAATTTAGTATCCTTTCAAAGGGTGTGTATTAGGGGTCTCACATGCCACATGCACATTTTAAGCACCTTTTTCTTTAAGGACCCCCATTTTCCAATTGCTCTGCATTTTAGGATCTAAAATGGGTTCCACCTGTCAACTCATTTGCTACATTATCAAAAATATATATATTTTTTCACATTTTTACATTCAAGCTATTATTAAAGATGATATATTTTAAAATTAATATTTTAGAAAATTCAATTATTCTAAAATATATTATAAATAAATTAATATTCAATTTAATTAATTTTTTGAAATAATATCTTATTCAAAATCTTACCATATCTGAAAATATCTTGTAATTAGAAATAAGTAAAAAAAGCATTAAGAGAATATATATTTTGAATTTCAAAAATTTTAAAAACAATTAAAAAAGAAAAAAAAATTGTGTAGTTAAAATAAAAAGTATATTTTTTAAATGTGTTGTTTTTTTAAAAGAAGATTTTGTGTTGTTAAACATAAGTATTGGCCAAAGTAACAAAGCACACATCCAAAAAAAAAAAAAAAAGAAAGAAAGAAAGAAAGAAAAAAACTTCATTCGAACATTTAGGTGGTTCAAGTAATATTGCCAAGGTAGCTTTTCAGAATAGGAATTGACATGAAGCCTGGGTGCAAATATTTGCACACGTGCTCTCCTTAAATGTTGACTCATCCACTGAGGCACCACTCTCCAATAGGGAGGGGTGCCTCCTTATAGTCTCTCTCTTTGAGGCATCCCTTCAAGCACCTCCACTATGGATGCTCCTAGATGCTTCTTTAAACTGGGAATCTCAACAGGCCTTGGCAAATCTAGCCATGGATATCTTCAATTAACCTTGAGACATAAGCTCGTGGGGCTTTTCAATCCTCTAGAGGTCCTTGGAAAAATTTCTTTTTCCATGCTAGACTTCGAATCAATTTGATCTGAGATGTGCCTTATCCAGAATGGAACCTTAGTAAAAATTTCTTTAACGAACTTCCTTCACTTGAAAACTAGCTAGAAGGGGCTCGAATTTTCTTACTGAGCTAGCCAAGTAAGATTTCGTAAGAGTTGGTTCTACCTCACCTACTTGGAGCCATTCCTTCCTTCTTCCTGCTAGACTAGTAAGATCTAAATATAATGATCTTCCTTCGCTTAGGCGTTCTAGGAACATCTCCCTTTCTGGTAGGAATTTGTACTTTTACTTTTTTGCAATTCAGTTCCTTTATGAGTGGGCTATTGATATTAACTGTCTTACTTTTTACTCTCCTTTTCTTTCTTTTTAAAACATCTATATGGACCATATGGGCTGATACCCGACCTGATGATCCTCAACAAGAGGAGCAACCAGTAAGGGCCTTGTCTCTTCAAGACATGTCAAGGGGGCCTTGTCTCTTCAGGACATATCAAAGGGGCCTTCTGTTCACACTCCAAAAGTTCAAGCCGTTGGAGCTACTACTCTCAAGATATCCA
Organism: Parsonsia alboflavescens; assembly: GCA_028571225.1. Classification (NCBI taxonomy): domain Eukaryota; kingdom Viridiplantae; phylum Streptophyta; class Magnoliopsida; order Gentianales; family Apocynaceae; genus Parsonsia; species Parsonsia alboflavescens. Next base: position 3,846 of record JAOXNR010052718.1, on the reverse strand, counting down.
TTCCTCCTAGAAGGTCTATGAAATTCTTTGTGGCTTCGTGGACTAGAATTGCTACAAAGAAAAGTAGAAAAGAGGTTGCTTTGCGAGAATCCACTCCCACAAGACCTTCTAAGGCCATTTCTATCTTTGAAGATGAAATTCTTCCCCCATCATTTGCACAATCACCTTCTGTTACCAAGAATTTAAAAGCCACTGCTGCAATCCAAGGAAAAGACTCAGCCACCTCTAGAAAGAAGGTGGATTTCAATGCCTTCAAGATCTGAAAGCGAAAGGTTTCCCTCTTCATCGAAGAAGGATCTCATATCCTCAATCTCAATAGTATTTGACTCGACCTGAGACTCAAACTCCTGGACACGAGCATGTAATTGTACCCCAGCTTGTCCAGTTCATCATTTTTGTCAGATACCTCTTTGTTGGTGTCGATTATCCTCTGGTTCTCCTCTATGTTTTTAGCTATGGTCTTTTTAGCTTCAGCTAACAGCATATCTGAGATGAGCAATGAAGCCTGGGCTCATTCCTCAATAGCCATGAGCTTTTTATTCTCTTTCTCCGGCCTATAATTGGCATCTTGGAGATTGTTGAGCAAAACAATAAACTCTTGATCTTTTTTCCACCTTCTCCTCTTTCCTCCTCAACCTTTCTCCTGTGAAGACATGGCACTAAAAGAAGGAGAAAGAATCAAAACAGAGTCTCAGAAATATTATAAAAGGATTTTAAGAAGGTAAAGTTGACTTACAGTAGTCTGCAAGGAGGCAGGATATCAATCAAGCTCATCATCGGTGAGTTGTTTGTAGATTTCCTTGTCGATGGGTGCCGCACATTCCATTAAAAAGGATTGGGCATGTGGCCATTAGAACAAAGGGTCCGTAGACACTAGTGGGAGGTTGGGGACCCATCTCTTGACCTCTTCCTCAGACTAGGAGACTAGAGTAAGCTTGCCAAGCCTTTTAATGGTCTCAGCGACCTCAAGCCCTAGGTGTTTGCTCTGTACATCGAAACAATCTTCTGTTAGGTGACCATGATCCTTGTGATAATGAGACTCGAGTGGTCTCGAAGGACCTAAAATTATTTTCTTCTCTATTGCAACCAAAATTTAAGCTCGTGGAGCTGTTAGTGGAGTGGTTACAAGGTTGGGAATTAACTTCCTCTTTTCTCAGTAGGTCATCCCTTCGAATGGAAGTCTTTCGTATCTGGCTTGTTTGTTTAGGGGCTCTCAGGACACCCCTTTAGCTCCTTCTCCTTCTCCGTGGTTGGGGTAAAGCCATGGATTTTCTTTTGCACAATAGTCCCCTCCACTTTGATGAGCTTTTCAAGGAGTGTCTGAAGCTCCTTGATGGTCTTCATTGCTTCCTTTGTCAGTGGAAGAGCTACATACCTCATTAGCAATCCTTGTCTGAAAGTTGTGATGTAGATGATGTCGTTCTTTTGTTCAATTTCCACAGCCTCATCATTGAAGCTACTGCAGTAGCTCCTGGTACTCTCACCTACCTTCTGCCTAATATTAACGAGGTCGTTGATGTCCTTCTCGCATTTCTTGCTTCTCTGATAATTCTTCAAAAATAGTTCTTTGAATTATGCCCAGCTTGAGATGCTGGCTTTCGGTTAGCCTTCGAACCAAGATTGTGCTTTCTTGGTTAATGTGGTTCGAAAGCTTGGCATCTGACATGATCATTATACTCGGTGGTTATTATTGGGATTTATGCCCCAGAAGACCATTTTCTGAGATAATGTGTGAAAGACTATAATTTATATAAATACATTTATATATATTTGCACAACGTGTAATAGGGTCCAAATTGATTTAAATATGTGATTTGTGCGTTGGGACATTTAGCATAGTAAGGTACGAATCACCAGGAGTTTAAATGATAAGGAATTAGTTCATGGCTTGTTAATGGAATTGGACGTTCCATTGAACTAAGGTCATAACACATTAGTCTCCTTTAAGTAGGGTGACATACCTTTAGTCATTGGATAGTGCTCTCGGACTATATGTGTTAGCACATTTTGTGTGTGTAGAACAGGATCATTCAATGATTGTTCTCTAAAGGTACTATCAAAGAAGAGAGAACTAATATCATTGTTTCTACTACGTGGACAACTCATGATGACATGAGTATCGGTTGGTGGTCTGGCGAAGCTAATTCCCTGTGCTTTGATATGCTATAGGTGAGATCTCATTATGGAGATCAATAGCCTTGTATGTTAGGTATTTCTAGTTAGTTAGTTAAGACAGACCTATACAATAAGGTCTCTAAGCCATTTCATTTATCAGATGGGAAATCACCCCCTTGTGTGTTGTTCATAGTTGGATCACTGAACCCGATGCCTAAGTAGTACAATTGTTATTGTACTAAATATTCTTTTAGTGAGTATTCAATGTGAATAAATAGTAATAGAACTAGATACTTAAGGATGGAAGATGATATTGAGTAACGTGATTGTATGCAAGACTTAGGCTCAAAAATGGGTGTTACGTAGAAGGGTAAATGTGTCATTACACCCGTATGTCAAAGACTAAGGGTTAAGATTTATTTCAACAAGCCTTTTGTTTCTACAGCAATGTATCATGGAGTACATCTTCTTCTTATGGTGATAATGGAAAGTATTTAGAATGACTAAGTAAATTACTACTTTGTAGTAAGGATATTTGGGTCATTTTATAGTGCCATGAGTATTGTATCTTAAGGTTCCTAATCTAGCCCTATCGTGCAGGAATGATTTTTATATCAATCTTAAATCGGAGATTGGAGAAAGAATTAATTTTATTCTATATTGCATTAATAATTAATTGAGGATTTATTTATCCGTTGAATTAATTATTTGGGCTATAAAATTAATTAGTTATTTTATTTAGTCTAATAATTAATTTCAACTTAGATCCAAGGTTTTTAAAATTGAGAGTTTAAGTAAACTCGTCTGAGGTCCTGTAAACTAGTAGAGTTTAGATACCGAATATATATATATATATATATATTTATATATATAAATCGGTTTTGCTAAGGCGCGCTCTAACGTTACCGTAACGAAATTCTTGCTACAGTGCTTATGCAGCCAACCAAGCGGAGTAAAAATTCCGTTAGGGTAACGGTTGGAGCGCTCCGGAGCAAACCTTAGCAAATCCGATATATAAATAAATAAATATATATATATATATTTATATATACTAAATAATTTGTATATCATCACAATAAAATAAATATCCCAATAATATAACAAAAAAAGTCTAAAGTTCATATTTATAATTAATTCCAAATAAAATTATAATAAACTGACAAGTTTTATAAATCTAAAATCCATCTAACATTATTTAAAACATCAATAATCAAAATCAAATTTCATGAAAACATAAAGAACTAGATGAATAAGAAAAAGAAACATGCAAAATCCAGACTCAAAGAAAGTCCATTGCAAGATCATCATCACTACCTATTTGTTCATCCTTACTATCATCATCATGAAACTGAATATCCAAATTATCTTTAGGATCCAAGCGGCTAGAGCTCTCTAAATTTTGCACCTCAGGCACATGCATGTCATTTTCATTGACTTGAACTTGTTCTTCCTCACCCATTGGACTAAATCCAAACCAATTCTGAGTTGATTCATGATGGAGATCAAGGAGCATACATGGCATGGGGTAGTTCATGGAAGCTACCAAATGAGGAGATGAGAAGATTCAAGTTCAATTCTAAAGAAGATGGAGCTGCAAGGGATGATTCAATGAATGGAATGAAGATTTACAAGATGAAGAAGTTGATTCATGCACACAAAGATCAATATTTCAAGTATAAGCATGGAAGTTTGAGGATGAAAGTAGCAAGGTTGGAATTAATGCTAGACCAT
>JAOXNR010052717.1:0-15791 GCA_028571225.1 Parsonsia alboflavescens | reverse complement strand
CACGTTTAATCCTAGAATTTCATTTTTTAAGAAATAAGGTTCTCTTTTCTCAATCTCTAATAGAACTTTGATTTGTAAAGTGTTCTTTCTTTGGAAAACTATTAGGAACTAGTCATTGATATCTAAAACACTTTTAAACTTAATTACCACAAAAATTATAATTAGAGCTAGCTCAGATAACGATGAACCAAAGCTGAAAATTTTTGGACAGCTTGGTTCCATGAACATTTTCTCCATCCAAAGTGTAATTTGAGTCGCTAGAATCAATTTTATATTATACCAATATACTTTTATGATCACAAAAACCGAAACCTAGGTATATAACATTATGAAATATCTATAATTGTACCCAAAACAAAATTCAAGATTTAGGCATTTCAAATAATTTGATACAACAAAAGTCATATTAGTGAATCAAAGAAATCTCCTGGCATGAACAATGAACATACCATGAAAAGCATCAAGCCAAAATAATTCACAGTCGAATATGCCCTTCCTCCTCAACACAACCACAATTTCAATTCCAACCATCCAATTTCAGTTCAGAATCATCCTCCAAGATTATACAACAAAGGCAAAAACTTTTCCTGATAAAACATAATCTTCCATTTCTTAAAATAAAAATGGTAAAGAATCCTCACCTAAAATGAAGAATTTGTCTGTTTTAAAAGCCTGAAAAATCCCTTCAAAAATTCATTGAATCAACTTTGAAGTCCTTGCTTTGGTTTCTTTCTTCTTCTCCTTCCTTTTCTCCTCTTCTCCCTTTCTCGGCTACATTCTCTTCTGCTCTCTTGTTTGCTCTGTTTTTTCCCCTTTTCTTTCCCCTGCTTGGCCGAGCTATTGTAGTGGGGAGGACTGTTCTTGGGACTCAAGAATAATAAGGGAGGTGTTGGAGTAGTGAGGAAGTGATTAGTGGCTTTGCATGGATTAGTCATCAAATGTTGCACCACCCGACTAGCCTACTCTTCTTAATCTCTCTTTCATTTTAAATCAGAGGTAAAAGATTCTGTTAAATTGACAAGAAGGGGTGTGAAATGTCTTAACTGGTGTATTTGGGATAATTTTTGGAACAAATTAGACATGGTCATGCAATAAAATATTGAAGGAAAATTTTTGAATAACTAAAATTCAAAACTCTATAAATTAAATCAACCACCTTCTTTTAATAAGAAAGAGTTTTCCATTAATATAAAATTTGACCTAATTGGGTTAGATTTGGTCATCGAAATGAATTTTTACTGTAGGGTCTTAACTAGAAGTTCATGAATAAAATTTTCTGTTTACATCTCAATTAAACTCTAAATTATATATGGTTTCCAAATCCAAAATTCATAGTAAATCTCACCATTAAACATTCCCATATGAGAAGTGTAATTTCAAAAGTTTTCACTATAATAAGGATTGATTTAGGCTCTTAAATATTTTCATATTTTCGGCCTAACTAAATCTTGGACATTGAAACTTAAATCTCAAGTTAAATGTTGTAGTCATCAACAATCCTCGTGATTTCAAGTGTGTGATCGTGGTTCTTAGTGTTGATGAATCAAGGCTGCATTATCTATTTTCTATTGAGTCACTTTGCTAGTGTAATATCTTTTAGGAGTTAGTAAGTTGTTTTTACTTGGTTAGTCCTATCTCATAGGAGTGTTTAGAGCTATTCTGTTAGTTTGTTGCTATTTTTGTGGACCAAGCAAGAAGATTGGTTAGTGGCCAACGTGTGTTTGTTTTGAAATGCTTTGGTCTGTATTTAAGGCTTGATGGTTTCCAGAATAAAAGTAGTTCCCTTCCAATATTCTCTTGCTGCAAAATATACAAATTGCTGCTGTTAATTCTTCTTCTATTCTTTAAAAAAACCAACACCGGTATTAGAGTCTTCTTGTTCTTAAATTGGCTGTGAGTGACTGGTGAGATCGATTGAGAGTTGTGTGTGTATTCATAGAAGTTGAAGACAAGATGGAGGCAGGATTGAATGGTTTTTCTGCAATGGCTCCACCAGTGTTTGATGGAGAAAATTATCAAGCATGGGCAGAGAGAATGCAAGCCTATCTAGAGGATTGTGATTTTTGGGAAGTTGTGGAGCAAGATTATGAAGTTGTTCCCTTTCCTAAAAATCCAACCATCAATCAGATCAAGTATCATAAGGAGAGGACAACAAGGAAAGCAAAGGCAAAGTCTTGTTTATATGCTGCTGTCTCACTTGCCATTTTCAGCAGAATTATGGCTTGTGAATCAGCCAAAGCTATCTAGAACTTCCTCAAAGCTAGTATAAAGGAGATGAGAGGATCAAATGCATGAAGGGGCTAAGTCTGATCACAAAATTTGAGAGATTGCAGATGAAAGAGTCTAAGACAATTCAGGGGTATTCTGATAAGTTGATAAGCAATGCAAATCAGGCAAGAGTTTAAGGCACTGACCTCTCCGATAATAGGCTAGTGCAAAAGATTCTTGCCTCTTTGCCTGAAAGGTTTGAGGCAACCATTCCTTTTTAGAAGAATACCAAGGATTTGTCTTAGATCAAGCTGGTAGAATTGCTAAGTGCTCTACAAGCACAGGAGCAAAAGAGGTTAATGAGGTTGGAAGGAAGTACAGAAGGAACTTTGTAGGTGGGAAAGGCAAGAAGTTTAAAGGAAAGAAATGGAATGGCAGTAGTGATTCAGAAGCTGCTGCAGCCAAGAATAGTGCAGGCAACTCTGAGAACAATTGGGGAAGGTATTCCTCATGTAAGCATTGTGGAAAATAGAATCGTTAACACTCTAGGTGTTGGAAGAGGCCAGATGTAAGGTGCAATAAGTGTCATAATCTTGGCCACATTGAGAAGTTCTATAATGAGACGAGAGATCAGCAACAAGGTGAGGCATATGCGGCAGCCTTAGCAAGAGGTAGATCAACTATTTCTTGCCTCTTGTTTCGCCTCTAGTACTCCATGTGACAGTTGGTTTGTTGATAGTTGGTGCACAAACCACATGACAAGTGATGAAAAACTATTTATGGATCTTGACAAGTCATTGAAGTCACGAGTGATTATTGGGAATGGGAAGTACTTAGAAGTGAAAGGTAAAGAGACTGTAGCAATAGAGAGTTGTGCTGGTACAAAGCTGGTCTCTAATGTGAAGTATGTGCCTAATATTGATAAGAATTTGCTGAGTGTTGGGTAGTTGGTAGAAAAGGGATTTAAGGTGATATTTGAAGAAGGGAAGTGTTTCATCTTTGACTCCAGTGGTCAGGAGCTGTTTAGGATAAAGATGCAACAAAAGAGTTTTTCTCTGAATCTTCTTTAGAAGGTGTAGGTGGCATTCAAGTGTCAGGCCAATGATTCAGAGTTATAGCACAAGAGGTTGAGGCACTTTCATCATAAAGGTTTGCTATTCTTGCAGAGGAATGAAATAGCAACTGGGATACCAATTTTGGAGGAGCAGATCACAAGGTGCAAGGTTTGTTTGCTGGGCAAGCAAACAAGACTTCCATTCAAGGAATCCACTTGGAGAGCTACAAAGAAATTGCAGCCGATTCATACAGATCTCTATGGTCCACAAGTGACTGCTTCACTAAATGGTAGTACATATTACATTATGTTCATTGATGATTATACTAGAATGTACGAGATTTATTTCATGAAGCAAAAGTCAAAAGTTGTTGAGGTATTTTTGAAGTTTAAAAGATGGGTTCGGAACCAAAGTGGCTATAAGATTCAGGTTATCAGATCTAATAATGGAACAGAATACTCTTCAAAGAGGTTTAATTGTTTCTGTGAAGAGGCTGGAATTGAGCATCAGCTTACTGTTCCTTACTCTCCACAACAAAACAGAGTTAGTGGGAGGAAGAATAGAACCATTATGGAGATGACTAGGTGTCTGTTGCACGAGAAGAATCTACCAAAATAATTTTGGGCAGAAGCAGTAAGCACAATAGTTTTTCTACTGAATAGACTGCCTACAAGGGTATCGGAGAGGATGACACCCTATGAAGCAAGGTTTGGTGTCAAGCTAAGAAATTTGAAGGTGTTTGGCAGTCTGTGTTTTTCTCATATTCCAAAAGTTGAGAGACAAGATGGGAGAGAAAGCTAAACCTAGGATCTTTGTTGGCTATAGTTCAATGCCAAAAGGTTCTAGGATCTATCAACCACATATAGGAAGGTGATCACTAGTATGGAAAGTGATCAATAGTAGCGATGTTCAGTTTTTGGAAGATGAGCAATGGGACTGGACAAATAAGCCATAAGGAAATCTCAAGGAGGTCTCACTGGAACTTGACAAGCTGGTGGATGATGTTCCAGTTAAGGTACAAGATCTTTGACTGATATATATCAGCGGTGCAGTGTGGCTATTTTGGAAGCTATGTGATCAGAGGTGACTGAATGCAATGAAGGAAGAGGTGGCTATGATAGAAAGAAACCAGACATGGGAGCTAGTGGAAAGGATTGAATACAGGAAAACGATTGGAGTAAAATGGGTTTTCAGGACCAAACTCAATCCTGATGGCTTAATGCATAAGGGTAAGGCTAGGTTGGTACTGAAAGGATATGCACAGGTTTGGGGAGTTGATTTCTCAGAAACCTTTGCTCTTGTGGTAAGAATGGATACAATTAGAATGATTCTTGCTTTGGCTACTCAACAAGGATGGAAGGTGTATCAATTAGATGTAAAATCTGAGTTTTTGAATTTAGTGTTACCGGAGGAGATTTATGTTTAGCAACTAGAATTCTTTGTGATGCCAGGACAGGAGGAGAAAGTTTATTTGCTGAGAAAGGCTCTCTATGGCTTGAAGTAAGCTCCCAGAGCACGGTACAGTAAGATGGATGAGCACTTACCGGGTCTGTATTTCGAGAAAAGCCTTACTGAATCCACTTTGTATGTCAAATTCTTAGTATCTAACTTAGTGGTGGTGTCACTTTATGTGGATGATATGTTGATGACAGGGAGCGATAGTGCTCACATTAGTGCATTTAAGTAAGAGATGATGAAGATGTTTGAAATGATTGATCTCGGTGAGATGTCGTATTTTCTTGGGATGGAGGTTAGACAGACTCAGAATGTAGTTTTTATTTGTCAGAAGAATTACTTGAAGGAGATTCTGAAGAGATTCAACGTGGAGGAGTGCAAGAGTGTGAGTACTCTAATAGGTCAGAAGGAAAAGCTTCAAAAGAAGGATGGATCAGAATCCACAGATGAAAGAGTTTATAGAAGTTTGATTTTCTATCTTATGTATCTCACTGCAACTCGGCCTAACATCATGTTTACTGTTAGTGTTGAGGTAATTGTGCAAGTTAGGTGCATATGATAGCTGCAAAGAGGGTGTTGAGGTACTTGAAAGGTACTCTTTCATATGGATTAAAATTCTATAAAGTTTAGAAGTGTAAGTTGCAAGGTTATTCTGACAATGACTTGGCAGGATTAGTAGATGATATGAGGAGCACTTCAGGTTATTGCTCTACATTTAGGTCTGCATGTTTTTCTTGGTGTTCAAAGAAGTAGGAAATAGTGGCTCAATCAACTGCAGAAGCTGAGTTTATTGCAGCTACTGCAACTATGAATCAAGATTTATGGTTAAAGACATGGTAAAAGAAGCTGATGGATGATCTGTATTTGGAGCAAGAAGAAGGCGTAGAAGTGCTTGTAGATAATCAAGCTACTTTGGAAATTACATAGAATCCAATATTTCATGGAAGAGCAAAGCATTTTAAATTCAAGTATTACTTCTTCAGAAAAGTGCAGAATGTCGGAGAAATGAAGCTGGTGTACTGCAGTTCAGAAAAACAAATTGCAAATATATATTTACTTAGTCATTTCATATTAGTCGGTTTGAACTTCTCAGGGCATAGCTAGGAGTGTGCAACCCTTGATCCAGGAGGAGAGTGTTGATGAATCAAGGCTGCATTATCTATTTTTTGTTGGGCCAGTATGCTCGTGTCCTATTTTTTAGGAGTCACTAAGTTGTTTTTACTTGGTCAATCCCATCTTGTAGGAGTGTTTAGCTATTCTGTTAGTTTGTTTCTATTTTTGTGGACCAATCAAGCAGATTGGTTAGTTGCCAACGTGTGTTTGTTTTGAAATGCTTTGGTTTGCATTTAAGACTTGATGGTTTCTGGAATAAAAGTAGTTCCCTTCCAATATCATTGTGCTGCAAAATATACAAATTGCTGCTATTAATTCTTCTTCTGTTCTTTAAAAAAACCAACACGCAGAGTTCTCTCAAGCCATTGCACAACTTCCAAAATCAAACCAGGCTTGTTCCTAATCATGCCATGAAGTCATCTTTCATATAAGAAATTTTATGAAAATAAGAGTACCAAATCGCAATTATATACTAAGGTTGGGAAACAAAGCTTCATAATTCATATAAAAAATTAATATGATCCACATTTATTTATTAAATGCGAGGTTGCCTTGAGCACAAGGGCCATAAGGTTGGGGTGTTATAGTTGATCTATCTTGTAATCCTTTTGTATTGTGAGAATTGAGCTCTAGACTAAGGATGAAGACTAATTCTATTGTGTTTGGTGATTATTTTTCTTAAAATTCAAAATTTAGAAAAAAAAAATGAAAAGGAAAAAATAGATCAAGAGGAGTTTCCAAAATCATGAGAACAAAATAAGTGGAGAAAAAAAGTTGAGTTTTTATGGCAATCAAGTGAATTGTGATGTTATTTTATTTGATCAAGTTGTTGAGTTGAAGTTGAATTGTTGATCAAGTGAGATAGAATAGCCTATTGCCCATTCATATATTTGGATTCAAGGGTTGGATCATTGATCATATTTGAATTTTTTTGGAATCACTTTTTTGCACTTCAAGGTATTTGATAAAATGACATCTCATTTTTTCTTTGACTCAAAGTGTTCGATGAATTGTCTCCTTGCATATGTTGACCTTATTGTTGGCACTCTACTTCTTTGAATCTTATTTATTGAACTTGCTTGAACTGGTTGATTGAATTGTGAAGATTAAAATACATCTTTGCTTGAACTTTGTGTTTGCTCATTAGTCGTTTTAAGAACATGACAAGGTGTTGAGAGTGGAAAGATGTAAGGGAATGAGTTTATTAGAGCGAAAAAAGGCCTAATTGATGATGTGATATACGAGGGGAAGTGATATTGATGGGAGAAGAGAGCACAACTTGGACCCAAACCCGAATACCTAAAAGTCAAACCTATAAGTCAAGAGGAAAGAAGGGCTGCAACCCCCGCCCATCGACCTCACAGGTCATTGACCTCCAAAATAAGCTCGAGAGAGGTCTCACTGGACCACAACCTTCGACCCAGAGAGCTCCAACTCGTCTCACATACCTGCCATGCCTCTACCAAGTATGCTCAATTCCTAACATACTCAACGAGCTAATAATCACTCGCCCAAACCTCCTATAAGATATGGCAAAAAACCGTCAATATCCAAGGGCAGGTTGCAAGGTGGGTCGAAAGGTCAGTTGGCGAGCTTGACACTCTCTACCATAGATACGAATGGCAAGGAATCCCACCATAAGGGAAACTCCACAATTTTAGGAGCAATTGAAAGGATTTGATAAGATCTCACAGTTATCCTAACAGCCTACAGTCACGTAATAGAATCCAAATCAAACAGGTAACTTTCTAAAACTCTTCATTCAGTATATATAATTGAAACACACAAAGTCCATGGACAAGGGACAATTTAGTTAAAACAAAGCCATGCTGCTTTGAGAATTACCCTCTATCTATTATCGGAACACTGACTTAGGCATCGGAGCTATCCTAAGGGCGATAGCCCACTCTGGCTACCTGTTTCCTACTTTCTTCACAGGTTGCGGTTATGAACGTCATCAATCTTTTGGGGTGACCTGAGAGCTACATTTTAGCTCCATCACTTTTAACGTGGTCTTTGGGGAAAGATCGAAACAAAAGGCCTAGCCTTTTTCCCAAATCAAAACACAAATACATAAGAATTGTGATGACGCGATCGTAGCTAACGTGTGTTCAACCACCACGCCGGGGCAGCCCGCCTGGTAGAACACAACTACGTACTAGAGAATCAGTGTCGGAAAACTCAATCCCAATGGAGACTGACAACAATAATCTAGGATCGATGGCACAACTAGATCCACCAAGACCATCACGGTTTGGGCCATCTCAGAGGGGTTTCGGCAAACCCTTCACCTGAGCCCGAAAGGAGCAGATAGGGATGCACTGTCAATACCATCAATGGCACCAACCCCAGACCATTGAGAACGGGGAGGAGTCAGGTGTCTGTTCCAGTAGACCTTTTGGAGCACATGGTGGCTACTCTAGAAGAACTATCGAGCAGGAGAGATTACGTGTCAACGGGCCGAACTCCTATCCCATCTCCAAGCGAGACATAGTTGCCCCCAGCGCTGGGGGATCGTACAAGGAGTATCCGACCTCAACCTTCCGGAGCAAGAAATGACCTCCAACCCAACTTAGGTGGTCGAGAGACGGGTCGAGTTCAGCCAGAAAGGCCCTAGGCAGAAAGATCACTGGTCGAAAGGACCTCGCTAGTGACCAATTTGAGGGAAACCCTAAACCATGGAAAGGGTTTCTACCTGAGGGACGGGCTTAACCAGGTAGCCATTTTAGGTAGTCAACAATGGGAAATCAATCTTGAAGAACCGGGGAGCACATTCAGAACCCCTCTTATAGAAAGGACACCTACCCGTCGTATCCTAATTGAAAGGTCAGGTGGCAACGTCCGAGAGGTAGCCCTGATTCTACTGAGGGGAGCAACATAACCAGCAAATCAGGAGAAGGCCAAAAACCAAGAAATGCAAAGTGCTATTGACATTTCATCCATAGCATCAAGACTGTGCGAATGCCTACGGGGTTCAAGGCACCACAAATGGAGGCCAAGTACAATGGTACCGATGAGCCTCTACAGCATATCGATGAATATGTTTCCTACATGGAGATGTTTGAATACCCGGACCATGTCAAATGTAGAGCCTTTAATTCCACATTGACCAAGAAGGAAAAATCCTGGTTCAAAGGGATCCTAGAAGCCAGTATCTCGAGCTGGGCATAATTAATGGAGCTATTTATGAAAAACTACCAGAGCAGTAAAAGGTATGAGAAAGACATCAACTATCTGTTTAACAAGAAGTAGAAAGTCGATGAGAGCACCAGAAGTTATTATAGTTGTTTTAACGATGAAGCAGTCTAGATAGAACAAAAAATGATGCTATTGATGTGATTTTATTGTAGGTTGAAGGGTTAATTTCACACACAACAATCAAACCAAATCAGTATGAAATAAAGGACTCATCAAAGGTAAGTTTTGGGAGATTAGGAAGACCTGTGTAGATTAAACCACTACAACAACCAACCTCTTGATTTGGAAGACAACTCAATACCTCACCCAAAGTGATTGAGAGCCCAAGGTTTAGTGTATAGAAACCTAATCTAGGATGTTCTAGGAACACTCATACAAAAGATCTAAGATCTTTGTAAGGAAGGAAAGGAAACTTCAAGTTTCTGATTTTTGGGTTTCAACTTGTATATCTAAAATGGTTGAAACAAAGCCTTTAAATACTCCTAAAAGGCTGAAAATCGGGACCAAAATGCAGAGTTTTGACAAAAAAAATATCGCACTGTTCACGGGTTGCTACAGTTACCGAGTTGCTACATTGCCGAGCTGCTATAGTGTCCGGCACCGGATACCTTCTGGAATTGTCGCCGAATTTGCCTTGCTTGATCCGATGCCGGAAGGAAGTGATCAGACGCCGAATGTTCTGTTTTCCCAACTTTATTTCTTCTTCATTTTCCCCTTGGTTCCATGCTTTGTCTTGGCTTCAATTTGTCCTTCCTTGATCCTCAAGCCATACTCTTCCCTGGAATGCATTGTTGTATCTTCCTCAAAGTTTTGGATTGAACTCGCTTTTCATAGCTTCAAATTTTCCGTTTCATCTCCAAGTTTACTCTTCTCGAGCTTGGCTTTGAAGTTGATCTGTTCTTCCTTGTTTTGGACAAATTCCATCAATGTCTTCATTGTCCTACTCAGGATATTATACTTGTATATGAAATACAAGTCTTGTTCATAGCCTCATTGAGTAGTGTCCTTTGATATTCGTCAGCTATTTACATCACTGCCTTCAAGCAAAGCTAACAATGGGGGTATGTAGCCCTGAGATTGGCCGAGGAGCCAATAAAACCGTGAAGGAGCTGAAAATACTCCTTGAGAAGTTGATAAAGGCCAAGAAAATGGCCGTCCAGAAGAGGGTCCTAGGATTTGCGTTAGTCATCGAAAGTGAGAATAAGGGGCAACCGAAACGTACTCAAAAACCAAAGAGAGACAGGAAGGACATGACCTACAGACAAGAAGAGGAAAACTATTCCAGACCTAATGACCACTCGGATGATGACCTTACGGCAGAGATATTGGTGGTCATGGAGAAGAAAGGACTATTGAAGCATCCCCGGCCTCTAAAAACACCATCGACCAAGAATGATGCCGCAAGGTACTGCCACTATCACAAAGATCATGGCCATATCATGGAGGACTGCTTCGACCTCAAGCCTAGAATTGAGAGGTTGGTCAAGGAGGGCCACTTGCAGGAATTCCTGGCTAGGAATACCAGCTCGGCTCACTACCCTCCTACAGCCACCAACCATCAATGACCACCTATCGGAGAGATAAATTCCATAGAAAGAAGGAAGAAATGCTCTTATGGGGAATACTCAGACCCCCTAACGGTGTCTTTCCAGATTGGGGATTTCCTAGTGCAAAGAATATTGGTTGATTCTGGGAGAGCAGTGAATGTCTTATACAAGAAGGCATTTGATTGGATGGGGATAGACCAAAGCTTACCAGTGAAGGCCGATACTGCCCTGACCAGCTTTAATGGAAGCACAACTTATACTAAGGGAATCCTGTGGGTTCCAATGACAGTTTATGCAGATGGCCGAGGAGTCATAGAAGTCATGGACTGGCTTGCAGTGGATGCCCCCAGAACATACAATATAATATTTGGTAGAAGGGGGGTCATGGACCTTCGAGCCGAAATCTCTTTGCTGAACTATTGTATAAAGATACAAGTCATCGATACTTGGATCATCTTTGAAGGAGACAAGAAATCGACTGCCAAATGTTGCCTAGCCGAAGGAAATCAGGGGGTATCAACCATGACTGAGCAGGAAGATTTCATTGATTTTCCAAAAACAGAATGACAGGTTTAGAATCCAGGCTGTGAACAAAGATGAGAAAGTCTTCCCCAACATGAAATTTCCTAAGAAAGGCATCAAGGTTGGCGAACTGCTTCCTTCAAGGATTAAAGGGAAGCTCGTCGCACGAGTATCTGCAAGTCTTTGCTCGGAAAGCCACTGACCTTGAAGGTATAGACCAAAAGGTAGTACAGCATAGGGTGGGGCTTCGGCCAGGGGTTAAGTTGATCAAGTAAAAATGAAGAACCTTTGACCTCGAATAGAACGAGGTCATATCCTGAGAAGTCCAAGCTCTTCTTGATGAGGGGATTCTGATCGAAGTCTTATACCCGGAATGGCGTGCTAATCCTGTGGTCTTGCCCGAGAAGGAGGGCACTTGGAGGATGTGCTTGGACTTCACCACGCTGAACAAATATTGCCAGATGGATTCATACCCTCTCTCGAGCATTGATAAGATGGTAGACTCAACAGTTGGTTACCAATGGTTGTGTTTCTTGGACACCTACAAAGGGTATCATCAGATCCCATTGGCATTGGAAGACATGGAGAAGACCTTGTTCATCACTAAGGTCAGCAGCTATTGTTACACAAAGATGCCTTTCAGCCTATAGAATGCGGGGGTAGAATTCCAACGAGCTATGCATAAAATTTTCATGAATCAGCTTGAGAGAACATCAAGGTCTACTTGGATTATGTTGTGATCAAATCCAAGACCTCGGACGACTTCATCAAAGATGTTAGGGAAGCTTTTCAGACATCGAAGGCAGCCCACATGAAGCTTAACCCCGAAAAGTGCACCTTCGGGGCATCGGCTGGAATGTTCTTGGGCTTCATGATATCAGAAAATGGCATTCATGCCAATGCTAGGAAGATAAAAGCACTATCGAATATGGAACCCCCCAGGAATATCAAATAAGTTAAGAGCTTAATGGGAATGATGGCGAATTTAGGATGTTTCATCAGCAAGATGGCCAGTAAGGGAGAGAAATTCTATGATATCTTGAAGAAGCCGAAAAATTTGAAGTGGATTGATGATTGTCAAAAAGCTTTTAGGAGGCTGAAGGAATTGCTAGGCAAACCTCCACAACTTGTCTCCTTGAAACCGAAAGAGGAAATTTTGATGTATCTAACGGCCACAGAGAAGGCCTTAAGCTTAGTAATTGCTAGTAGAAAGGTCAGGTTTACAATTTCCCATTTACTATGAAAGCCGATTGCTCAGGGGTCCTAAAGTAATGTATTCAGACCTCGAAAAATTTTTGTACCTCATTATTATTACATCAAGGAAGCCTAAACCCTACTTTGATGCTTACCTAATTAGAGTCTTGACGCAAAGCTGGCCCACAAAGATATTCAAGAGGGCCCACGCAGGTCCAGGAGGCTGCAGGAGAAGTTTCAAGGCAATCGGAGTTGACCGAAAAAGTTTTGGAGCTGAATCGAAAAAAACTGAAAAGTTATGGGTTGTGTCAGAATGACCGACCCGAGACGGTCCATTGAACAAAACTCACTACTTTGAAGTGACCGAGGCCTTTTTTTGCCATTCGGGACCATCTTGATGGACTTTTGGGCCCTTTTTCAGTTTTTTGTAATTTCTAGAAACTTTTGGGGTCTTTTCATAATTTTTTTTCCTACTTTCTATTTAGGGTTTATTTATTGCCGTTTTCGTTTGATTGTTGGAGACTGGATGTTGCGAAGGTTTTGAGTTTTCGTTCAATAAAATTACGAGTCTCATAGTGTCTCAAGAATATTGTCGTTTTATTCTCGATTCTCCCTTTTCTGTAATAAGACTTTCGAGTGAAGTTGATTGCAGTTAAGGTTCTAATTTTCCCACCATAATTTCCATTTTTAGCATCAATTGGTATAAGAGCAAAGATCTACGATGTCAGGAGTTGATCCAACCATAGTCGCGATTTTGGAAGAATTGCGTAGCAGCCGAGAAGAATGCGAACGGGAGATGCAGCGACTCATTGAGCATCCGGATGGACAGGACCAGTAGATGCAAAACGCCGAGCAACCCGCCAGCAGAGCAGAACGCTGAGCAACCCGCCGGAGGACCAGTAGTACACGGCGGCGACGGTATAGGGAGAGGTGGTCATGGGAATCCAGGGGCGGTGGCTAGGGTCGACCATCTGCCTCGATAGGATTCAGGATTCAAACTTGAGATTCTGCAGTTTATCAGGAGTTTAGCTCAGGAAGAATTTTTGGATTAGTTGAGCACCGCGGTTGAATTGTTCTCGTTGAGAGAAGTCCCTGAGGATAAGAAGGTAGGGTTGGTCATGATCATATTCAAAGACAGAGCCGCAGCATAGTGGCAGTCTTTTCGGTTTGAGTGATATTTGGATGGGATGCCTGTTTAGGATGATTAGAACGAACTGAAGAGAGAGATGCGGTAGGAGTTTTTACCATTCAACCATCGTTAGAACTTGTTTCGAAATTTATAGAGTTTGACACATGGGACGAAAAGTGTAGAAGAATATACGTTGGAATTTTACTGGCTTGTAGCACGAAATCAACTCCGTGAGACACAAGGGCAACTTGTAGCCCGCTATTTACATGGCATAAGACCAGCCATCCAGGACGCCCTGCAAGTGCATTCTTTCAGTAACGTTACAGATGTACAGACAAAGGCGAGAGTGGTGGAAGAGAGCTTGACGCGAGCTAGCAGTAGGGGAGTAACGTTCGATAGAGGAGACCCTACTCCTCCGCGGAATCCGACGGCAAACAGCCCAGCGTCATCTTCTTCGTCAAAGGTTTTCAATCCACCTACTCAACAGGGACGATGTTCAGGGAACTTGAGCCAAGGACCAGGGCAGTCGAGCCAGGGACCGTGGCCGCAGCAGACTCGTCCACCGGTTAACAAAGCAAATATCATCTGTCACCGGTGCCAACAGAAGGGTCATTATGCTTATGAATGTCCCCGGCTAAAGTCACAATTGTTGATCGAGGAAGGAAACGCAGATGAGTATGTCGGAGAGTTGAAAGATGCTGAGATGGCGAGGGGGGAAGAGTACGCCGTGACACCAGAGGATGCAAGAGGAGAAAGCTTGGTTTTACGTCAAATTTGTTTTCAGTACCCGTTGGTTTTACTTGATGTGGATTGGCGTCGTCGGAATATTTTCAGTACCCAATGTACCATTGGTGGGAAAGTCTGCAAAGTAATCATAGACACGGGAAGTTGTGAAAACGTAATTTCACAGGAAGCTGTTTAGAAACTAAATTTGAAGATGGAGCCATATATTGAGCCCTACAAACGTGGCTGGTTGAACAATGGAATAGAAGTGCGGGTAGATCAAAGATGCTGGGTAGAATTCTCGATTGGGCCACAGTATACTTGTGTGATTTATTGTGATGTAGTGCCTATAGATGCCGCACACCTACTGCTAGGGCGACCGTGGCAGTATGACAACAAGGTGGTATCTGACGGATTTACGCACTGCTATACCATTAACAGAGAAGGCAAGAAGGTGGTATTGCAACCAATGAGAGATTCTTTTGCAGAAGGAAAGAAGGCTATTATTTATGGGCCCCGCAAGGAGTTTGAGATAGAGGTTGGGGAAGCCGAGGTTTGTTTTGCATTGATTTCAACCACGGTGGCAGGATTAGCAAAGCTGAAAGAGGAGGTGAAAATTCAGGAAAAGGTGAAAGAAGTCTTGATGGAGTTCGATGACTTACTACCAAAGGAGTTCTCGCCAGGATTACCCTAATGCGTGATATTCAGCACCAGATTGATTTGGTTTCGGGAGCCGTCCTACAAAACAAGGTGCATTATCGCCTATCTCCACAACAGCATGAAGAACTGAGTCACCAAGTGAACGAGCTGCTTGATAAGGGGTACATCCGGGAGAGTGTCAGTCCTTGCACCGTACCAGCTTTGTTGGTGCCGAAGAAGGATGGAAGTTGGAGGAGTGCGTAGACAGTCGTGCAATAAATCGAATCACTATCAAGTATCGTTTTCCAATTCCGCGACTTGATGACATGCTGGATCAATTTATTGCGACGACGGTGTTTTCGAAAATTGACTTGAAGAGCGGATATCATCAGATAAGGATCAAGCCGGGAGACGAATGGAAGACAGCTTACAAAACGACAGACGGATTATTTAAGTGGATGGTGATGCCATTTGGACTCTCCAATGCACCAAGCACGTTTAAGAGGGTCATGAATCATGTACTTCGGCCTTTCTTGAATAGCTTTGCCGTAGTTTATTTTTATGATATACTGGTGTAGAGTCGGACCAATGAGGATCATATACAACATTTATGATTGATTCTAACAACTCTAAGGGAGCATAGTTTATTTCAAATCGCAAGAAGTGTGTGTGGACGACAGATAGCCTTGTATTTATGTGGTTCATGGTTTCGGCCAAGGGGATATTTCCTGAGGAATAGAAGATTCAAGCAGTCCGAGAATGGCCACAACCACGAAGTGTCACAGATGTCAGGTCATTTCACGGCTTGGCTAGTTTTTACAGGCTATTCATCAAGAATTTCAATGTTATTATGGCCCCATTGACGGACCTCTACAACGCCAAGGAGTTTATGTGGACTGAGCAGGCTCAGCGAACATTTGAGGAGATCAACGACAAGTTAACTAGTGCACCTGTCTTAGCCTTGCCAGATTTCGAGAAGATTTTCGAGGTAGATTGTGACGCCTCAAA
>JAOXNR010052716.1:0-15792 GCA_028571225.1 Parsonsia alboflavescens | reverse complement strand
CATTAATAATTAATTGAAGATTTAATTAATCCTTGAAATTAATTATTTGGGCTTGAATAAAATTAATTAGTTATTTTTATTTAGTCTTATAATTAATTTGGACTTAAGTCCATAAGATTAATTATTGTCGGGGCTTGAATAAAATAATGAAGTGGATATTTATTTTTATTAGTCTTATATTTAATTTGGACTAAGGTCCATGAGATTAATTATTTAATAGGCTACGAATAAAAATAAATATTGGGCTTTAATTAAAGGGCCAGAATAATTTTGTTGGGTCTATGATCCAATATATAATTATTGGACCTTTAATTAAATAAAAGGATTGTTGGGCGGTTGAGCTTTTGGCCATAGAAAACCCATATTTCTGTTTTAGTTATTAAAGGATTATTTATTAATCCTGTAATAACCAGAAGAAATACGTTGATTCTGAAACCCTAAAAAAGAGAAGAGACGTAATTTTTCTCTCTGGAGAAAAATTACAGAATGTCTGTTTTTCTCCACTCCACTCAAGAGATTTTCCGATCTCCTATTTTCCTTTCTGTTCACCCAGACAGATAGGGAATAGATTAGAAGATCTTTTGCATAGTGGATCAAGACGTCCAGATTCATTCCGAAGGACAGATCTTTGCTAGATTCGTCATTCCGGGTATCGTTCTCGAACTCCAATGTAAGAAACTTTTTAAAATCCTAAGGCTCCGGATTCGGGATCCGGTTCCCTTCACTCATTACCCCCCTTTAGGCCTAGCGAGGCTAGAGGTCGTTGGTGTCTAAATTACCATCTTCAAGTGACAGCCGCTAATGGGTCCGCTGATTCCTTGTAACGATTATCTTTGGGGATACCTTTCCATTCGCCACTCTGGTCGAGAATCGCAAGTTATCTAATTATTTTTCGGCCTCAAGCAAAGTTGCACACACTTGGTCGCGGTATGGGAGGTACATGAGAAGGGTTGGAGCTCCTAAGGTCGTAGGTCGCGGTCTAGTGAGGCCTCAGTTGTGTTCATTTGGAGGTCTGTGACCTAGGAGGTTGGTGGTAGGAGGTCCCTGCCGACCTTTCCTCGTTGACTTAGTGAGTCTGACTTTCAAGTATTGAGAATTATCATCTCCAAGTCACAAGTCTGACCTTCAGGCATTAGGGATCGCCATCGTTAGGTCCAGGGCCCTTCCTTTAGGCATCAAGGATTGCCATCTCTAGGTCATGGGCCTGACTTTTAGGTATTGTAAAATACCATCTTCAAGCCGTGGTCCTTCAGGCTTTATGAGCTGCCATCTATAGGGTGCGACCTTTGAAAGATCAAACTATTTTCTTGTAACTACTCATGAGGCTGACGTTCAGGTATTGAGAGTTACCATCTTTAGGTCGCGGCTATTGAAAGGTTGCACTGTTTTCTCACAACAGCAATTTCTAAGAAAAGATGCATTCTCTTGGTTTTGGAAAAATGACGGGTAGCCTAAAATGGAAAGTTGCTCCCCTTTAGTTTTAGAAATATCCAACCCGTTTCATATTTGAAGAAGCGCCCTGCTTTTATTTTGAGAAGGAGGTTGAAGTGTTTTTGAGTTCTAAATTAATGACCCGCTCTAGATTTGGGGAGATTTACCTGTTTCGGTAAATCCAAGGCTTTCTTATTCAATATAACTTGGATACCTTCAAATTCGGGATTTGCTTAATCCTCTATTCATCTTGCTAGAATGTTCGGTTTAGAGCTTCCTCCTCCCTCCTCGAACATCCAGCTTTTTCAAGACTGTCTTTTGTTCTTCAAAAGTTCATTGAGTGAGTTTTCTTTCAATTCTTTTTTGAAAAAATTGTACCTTTTTTCTTTTTTCGATATGTTGACTGTATCTACCTTGTTGTCTTCTGTGTCTAGTACCCCTTCCCTCCGATCTGGAGAAACATTACCTTCTCCTTCCTTAGTCGATCTGGAGAATGGGGTTTTCATTTTCCCCCGATGTTGTTTGGAGCATCCTTGGTAAAAGATGAAACCTTTGAGCCCTCTAAAATAGAAGCATATTCTATACGTCCTTCCCTGGACCCCAGTCTTGTTATTGAGCTTTGCGGTGAGTTGGGGCCAAGTAAGGGTAAGATTGTTGGCGTTGAGAGACATGAGCATGCTTACAGTAAATGTGACGGACACATAGTCCTTAACGCTTCTAGTCTCAAGGGAGGCATTCTCCTACCTCACATTCATCACTTGTTTTTTGATCTTGCCTTCTTTTGGATTTTTTCCTTGGCCTAGTTCCTTCCTGACAGTAGTTGCTTTCATCGCGACCTATCATATTTATTGAGTTCCAGTCTCTCTGGAGCTTTTAAGATGTTTTCATCTGTTGGGGGTCTCTTCAGTGTCCAAAGGCGCGAAGGGGTACCTTCAGTTTTCTCCTTTGCACAAGCTGGTTGGTCCTTTTCAGTCTTCTGTGGGGTTGTCCAGGGCTTCTGCCTAGTATTCCCAGAAACTTCTTGATGCATGTCAGAAGGATATTGCGGAAGCCGAAGCTGCTAATAATGCCATCTCCAACGTTCTGGACACGGTTGAGAAGAGGGCAACCAAGCAAGAGGAGCACATCAAAGTGCTCGAGGCTAGGTTGGAGGAATTCCAGGGGATCTGTGACGAGGAAGGTAGCCTGGCATTGGAAAAGCTGGAGGAAGTCCCTGCTTCCCAGGAATATGTGCAATCTTCATCGAAACCTCAGTTGTTTCCCTTGTATGCCGAAGTGGTGGATGACCTCAAGAGGCTCAACCTGGGGATGAAGACCAACCCTGATCTTGACTCCAGCCTCTATCACCTGGAGTTGGCTGCAGCTCTTCCTTGGCAACGTGGAAGTCAAAAATAGGCTTCCCCTAAAAAGGTCTGGCTTAGGTTGGCCATGCTGAAGAAGGCTCTACACAGAAGGGGAAGGATCCTGTCATGGCTGTGCCCGAGGTTGAAGAGATCCTGGATATCATTCCTCGAGCCATGGTGTCTCCTAAAGGTATTCCTATGTTCTTGGGTTCAAACGCTTTTGCCAAAATGTTTCCTCGGCTCGTGGATGTTTATTTTGGGGAAGGCAATCAACCTTTTCCTTGCTTCCTCCTAAATGCACTTTGTTTGATCGAGTTGCTAGCTTGTTTGACAGGTACTTTAGATGTAGCCCCTCCGAGCAACACTGTGGTTCCTCTGAGTAGCTTTACTCCAGTAGGCATCCCAGCAGAAGAAAAGGAGGATGAGAATTGTGGGCCTCTTGTGTGACGCTCATGGAAGTAGTTACAGTCTTCCTCTTGTAATAACTTAGGACTTCATGCATCTGACATTTTCTTAATTTCTACAAGCAGACTGAATATTCCAAACAGGTTTGTTTGTGGCCTGCTGTGTATTTTATATATAACTATTTCGTTCTTTCAGCCAATGCATCATGCTTTATATTTGCTTCGCACTTGCATCTTTTCAACAATTGCACTATATACTTGAGATTGTTTTGGCACTAGAACAAAAATCACAGGCATAATATCCACATAATTCTAAAAACCTTTACTTTATTCTGTGCTCTACCGAATCTGAGTTGTTGAGGTCCTTACCGAGCTTGGCAATTTCCTTTGGCTAGTCTGCCTGAGCTCAGTTGATAGTTTAGTGAGGTCTTCCATGTCTTAGATGACTATTAGGCGTAGAACTTTTTTAGATGATAAGCATTCCAAGGTCTTAGGAGTTGCCTTCTTTCAAGGTCAGCGAGCTTGTAGCTTGCTTGTGCACCTCTTGGATCATGTAAGGTCCATCCCAGCTTTCTTGCAGCTTGGTCGATTACCTTTGTTTGCCGACATTTGATCTTTTGAGGACCATTTCTCTAACTGTGAAATGTCTTTCTTTCACCCTTTTGTTGAAAAACTTTGTTACCTGCCTTTTGTAAGTTCTATTTGCTTCCATTGCTTTGTTCCTGACCTCTTCGAGGAGGTCAAGGTCTGCCCTTCTCTCCTCCTCGTTTTAGACTGAATAGTATTTGGTCAGTCATAAAGATGTCATTCCAACCTCAACTAGCGTTACCGCCTTTACTCCAAAACGCAGACTGAAAGGCGTCTCTCCAGTAGCCTTTCTTGGTTTGGTTCTGTATGCCCATAGTATACGTGCGATCTCATTTGGCCAGTCAGTCTTGTGACCCACATATTTCACTTGGTACCTCTTCAATGACGTATTGTCCTTCTCCCTTGCTTAAGCATTTGAGTAGTGGCCAAGTGTATGACCTTTTGTATACCTCGTCATCTCCTATTAGGACGTAGCGAGGTGCCCACCTTCGCACTTGGTGAGCTTCTTTTGGTTCTTGTGGGAAGTCTAAATGCTTAAGGAATCTGTAGATTGTATATCTCCAGTCTGCCTAATCCTCAATGACCAAACCCTCCTCTTGAGCTGTGCTGGGAGAATGTAATTGTTCCATGAGCAGCGGTATACTTTAGACAGTGCATTTGCCTCTGAATTTAGCTCTTTGGGAACCTGTTTGATAAGGAAGTAGTCAAGCTTAGACACTATATCCCTTACTCTTTTGAGATATTTGATCATGTTGTCTTCTCTTGCTTCGTATTCTCTAGTGACTTGGCTGGCAATGACTTGTGAATTTGTTTTGACGTGCAGCTTCTACCCTTTAAGAGCTCTTATAAGCCTTAGGCCTGCTAAGAGAGTTTCATACTCGGATTCGTTGTTCAAGGTTGGGAAGTTGTACTTCATAAAGTAAGGGATTCTCACTCCCTCAGGGGTGATCAACACAATTCCAGCACCTGAATTTTCTTTCTCCGTGGAACCATCTGTGAACATGGTCCAGGTACTTTCTTCACAAATTCTGGCAAGCTCGAGTGGAACTCTGTTACATTCTTCTTCGAAGTTTGAGAGAGCTTGAGCTTTGATGGCCTTCCTTGGCTCAAATTAGATTTGATATCCTGAGAGCTCGAGAGACCACTTCATGGTTCTGCCTAATAGTTCAGGCTTTGCCAGGGCTTGTTTCAATGGAAGGTTGGTTAAGACTCTTATCGGGTAAGCTTCAAAATACGGCTTTAGTTTCCTTGAAGTAACAATGATGAGGTACGAAAACTTCTCGAAGTCCAAATATCTTGTCTTTGGACCTCGGAGCAAACTACTAACATAGTAGACAGGGACCTGCTGACCTGACCTTTCTACTAATAGGACTGAGCTGATTGCCTTCTCAGTCGCATTTAGGTACATGCAGATTTCTTCCCTTGACCTCGAAGAGACGAGTTGAGAGGGCTTCCCCAAGAAACCTTTCAACCTAACAATCGATGCCTGGCAGTCTTCGGTCTACTGGAAGTCCTTTGGCTTCTTTTTGGGTCTCCGCTTTGTCCACCATTTTTCTAATGAAGCGCCCCAGTGCTACCATTTTTCCTGCCAGGCTTTGTACCTCTTTGAGGTTTCTACAAGGTTTCATATCCAGCAGAGCATTGATCGTCTAGGTTGGCATCAATGCCTCTCTATGATGAAACCAAGGAATTTGCCTGCTGAAACTCTGGAGGTGCATTTCTTCGGATTAAGCTTCATGCAAGCAGCTTTCATGGTCTGAAAAGTTTCCCTGATATCCTTGATAAAATCTTCTGAGGTTTTGGATTTGATCACTATGTGGTCCATGTATACCTCAATGTTCCGCCCGAGCTGTTTCTTGAAAACTTTGTGCATTGCCCACTGGAATTCAACTCCTGCTTTTTTCAGACCGAAGGGCATCTTGGTGTAGCAATAGGTCTTGACCTTTGTGATGAAGGAGGTTTTCTCCATGTCCTTAATGGTCATTGGGATTTGGTGGTATATCTTGTAAGCATCTAGGAAACTCAACTATTGGTACCCAACTGTTGAGTCTACCATCTAGTTTATGATGGGAAGGGGGTAGGAGTTTTTCTGACAGTACTTGTTGAGTGTGGTGAAGTCCACTCACATCCTCCATGTCCCTTCTTTCCTCGGGACTGCAACCGGATTGGCCAGCCGTTCATGGTATACTACTTCCTTTAGAATTCCAACATCAAGAAGAGCTTGGACTTCTTGAGCTATGACCTCATTGTGCTCGAGGGCGAAGGTCCTTTTTTTTTGTTTAACCGGTTTGACTCTTGGCTTGAGCCCGACCCAGTGTTCAGCAATTTCTTGATTAACGCTTATGAGGTCGTTGGGTTGCCAGGTGAAGACCTTCTAGTTTTCTTCAAGGGAATCTACCAGTTTCCCTTTGATTTTTGGAGGTAAGAGCTCTCCAATCTTGATTCCTTTCTCAAGGAATTTGGGGTTGAGGAAGACTTTCTGTCCTTTGCCGGTAGCCTGGATCCGAAGGTGGTCGTTCTCTTTTGGGAGGTCAATGCATTCCTCGTGCATGACCTTTGGCAAGCTTTCTTCGTTACCCTCAGCTAGGTAACATTCAGTAGCAGCTTGTCTATCTCCTTCAAGGACGATCTAGGTGTCTCTAACCTGGATTCTCATGCTGTAATTGAGCAAGGAGATTTCTACTCTCAGGTTCGGGACCCCCCTTTGGCTAAGAATGGCGTTGTAAGTTTTGGGGGCATCCACAACCATCCAGTCCATCATCTCAGAGATTTCTCGATCGCCCACGCGGACTGTGGTTGGAACCCTTAGGATTCCATCGACATAAGTTGTGTTTCCGTTGAAACTGGTCAGAGTCGTGTCTGACTTCATCAGCGAGCAGTTGTAAATTCCCATTTGATCGAAAACTTTGTGGTACAAGACACTAACAGCACTCCCCGTGTCCACCAGAATTTTTCTCACCAGGAAGTTGCCAATCTGGACTGACACTGTCAGGGGTTTTGAATTCCCCCCTCGAGCTCACTTGGACCTCTTTTTGATGGCGTTTATCTCTCCAACTGGAAGTCTCCGATTGTGCGGTGCTGCTGGTGGTGGATTTGCAGGGCCTGCGTTCTTGGCTAAAAACTTTTGCTAGTGGCCCTCCTTTATCAGACTTTCAATCACACATTTGAGGTCGAAGCAATCCTCCATGAGGTGACCATGATCCTTATGGTAGTGGAAAAATTTTGTTGGGTCTCTTTTGGCCTCAGGCCTCTTTTCTCAATGACCACTATGATTTCAGCATGCGACGTTTTGAGAGGAGTGGTCACGAGGTAGGGAATGGTTTTTCTCCTCTTTTCCGATTTCCCTCCATTGGGGTGAGGGCCTTCCCGATCCCGCTTTGATTTTTGAGGGCTCTTCGGATGTCCTTTGTTGTCTTTTTCGGTGGTTGAGGTGAAGCCAGGGATCTTCTTCTAGATCGCTGTTTCCTCAGCCTTGATAAGTTTTTCTAGGCGCATCTGCAGCTCCTTGATTGTTTTCATTACCGGCTAGTCTGAGGGCCACATACCCCCCTTGCAACCCTTACTTGAAGGCAGTGATGTAGATGGCATCATTTTTCTGCTTAATCTTCATTGCTTCGTTGTTGAAACCACTATAGTAGCTTCAGGTGCTTTCACCGACCTTCTGCTTTATGAGGAAAAGGTCGTTGATATCTTTTTTGCACTTCGTGCTGCTCTGGTAGTTTTTTAGAAATAGCTCCTTCAGCTATGTCCAGCTCGAGATGCTTGCTTCCGGAATGAACTTGAACCAGGACTGGGTCTTTTTGGATAGTGTCGATCGAAAAGCTTCGCACTTTACGTGATTAGGGTGCTTGAACATCTCCATATAGGAGTCGTACTCATCAACGTGCTGTTGTGGTTCTCCAGTACTGTTATATTTTTTCTTCAGTTGTGGAGCCTTAAAGCCTGGTGGCATTCTGGCTGTTCGAATGGTGTGGACAAACGGCGGAGGCTTGGTAAGGTCCACAGTGCTCTGCGACTCTTGATTAGTCGGGGGAGTTGCTCTCCTCAGTGTATTGGGGGCTACCCCGTGAGCATATTCGTCGTCGTTTCAATCACGCTTCGACAAGGAGGCATCCTTGCTCCAAGAGGAGTTCGTAGTGAGCTATCCTACTCTTCAAGAATGGCATCTTGTCCTTGACTACATTAAATGGCTACTTGGTTAAGCTTGTCTCTTAGGTCGTAACCCCTTTCGTGGTTTAAGGTTTCTCTGAGGTCGGTAACCGGTTGGGTTGCTCCCCTCTGTGGAATTTCTTGCTATCGACCTGCTTCCTGACATGCTTCTTGAGGTCGAGAGTGATTCCTCATCCCCAAGGGCGGGGGCTAGCTAGGCTGTGCCCATTCTGATTGGCCTTGGTGTGGTTGTGAACTTCTTCGGGAAGGTTTCGGAGTGCGTCTAGTGGACGTATAATCTTGTCTGTTGGTCACCCTTTCTAGGGCTATCACAATTCGTTCCATGAGGTCGACCGGCATCAATATTTGAGTCTTCCCAGATCTTTACGGCCTAGGCAGCCGAGGACTGTTGTTATTGTAGTGGGATTTGGGTGTCCTTGCTTAGGCCTTTCTTGCATCGGTGGAAGGCTAGTCGGAGAAATTTGGGATGGACCAGACTGTATTAGGCATTGGTGGTCCCCTTGAGTGCTAGGTCCCGGATTATCATTTCCGGGGGCCTATGCCAGTGTTGGTTTTTCGGGCACTGTTTCATCGATGAGCAATCCTGCTCTGGTGGGTGGTCTGCCACGGCGTGGTGGTTGGACACGTGAAGGCTGAGACTGAGTCATCATGATTGTGTTCATTAGTTTGTTAGGGAGAAAAAGGTTAGGCTTTTTACTTTATGTTCCCACAGACGGCACCAAAAGTGATGGGGCTTAGAAGTGAGGTCACCCCACAGATCCTGATGGAGGTCCAGGGTTAGTAGCCTGAGAAAATGAGAGAAACGGTCACCGGAGGGCTATCGCCCGGGAAAGAGCTCCGATGCCTAAGTTAGTATTCTGAGAGATAATTGAAGGTAAAGACGGTTCTCTGAAAACTGTCATGTTAAGAGTCCCTTAGTTCTTTGTCCTTAGACCGATCGTAATTTTTTTGATTGAGTAGTGAAAAGAGAAAGTCTATAACCTCTTAGATTGGGGCTCTGCATTACGTAATTGTAGGCCATTAGGATAATCATGAGATTCTATTTTAGCCTGCCAATTGCTCCTAGAATCATGGAGTTTCCTTGGGACGAGAGATCTTGCCATCCACGTCTCTGTTTGAGAGCCATGAGCAGGCTAATCGACTTTCTGACCAACTCCGCGACCTCCCCGTGGATGCTGAATGTGTTGAACATCTCTTCTAGTGAGGTTGCGCCGAGTGGTCGATGGCTCGTGGGAGTGATTAGGAGTCGTGCATCGTCGGTCGTGGCATAGAAGATTTATGAGACTAGTTGGGAGTCACTAGGTCGTGGGCCGAGCACTGGTTGTACGTCTCTCGAGCTCATTTAGGAGGTCGATAACCTCTAGGTCGATGACTTGGGAGGCCAATGGTAGCAGATAGCTGCCCACCTTTCCTTGTTGACGCCGTGAGTCTAACTTTCAGGTATTAAAGGCATGGGGCCTTTGGCCTATTTGGGTTGACTTCTGTCCGGGTCCTACCCGTTTATATTAACTTATTTGGGTCGTACCCGTTTCGTCCATTAGCAACACTTTTGAAAATCACTGCAACATGAGGATCCCTACAGTTTGTTTTTAAATTTTCCTGAAAATATCGAAAACTAAAGGTATGTGGAACCTCGGGATACACCTTTGTCACTGTGTGTAGTATGCCTTTATGTCGATCGGATACAATTACCAAATCATCTAGCGATCTATATGCAGTTCTTAGTCTTCTTAAGAACCACTCCCATGAATCATTGCCCTCCTCTTCATCGAATCCAAATGCAAGGGGAAAAGTTTGTTTGTTACCATCCACATAGACAGCTGCAAAAATTTTACCCAAGTGTGCACTTTTCAAGTGTGTTGCATCTATGATAATGATGGGTCTCATGTACTTAAAACTCTAGATTGAAGGACCAAGAGCACAAAATGACCTCACAAAATGCTCCTTCGACAATGCTATGTTGGTCACTATGCCAGGACCATGTAAAAAGAAAAACAGTTCTCGAGTGAATATTGACTGACTATTGTCGCTAATTCATCCTTACTCTTAAAAATTGAATCCTTCCCTATAGAAACCCACAAGTGGAATGGTTTCATGTTTGGAATAATGCAACTCTACTTCATCACCCCAGCCCATCTCTGCGAATTGAGTAGAAAGGTCCTGTATAAATTGCTCAAAAGCAACTATGTGTCATCGTCGAAGTTCAAGGGGACATCATCATCAACACTGTGGATCTATTCTTCTTCGTAATCATCATCATCATCATTAGCATCGGTGCAAATATTTTTGGATGGCCCAGGTTCATCGATAAGAAGTGGGAATGTCCCATCCAAATTCCTTTCGAAGTCATTAACAAAATCATCCATTGCATGATCACCACAACACTGATGTAATCTTTCAATTTTGTTAACGACCACCATTTTAAAATTAGCTTCCCCCTTCAAATACATGATCCCATATATATCTTCAATTTCCATTAATTTAGTACTTCCATCATATAATCTGGATGCAAATGAGATTTGTACATCGAATTGGTTTAAATCAATTTTCATACAACCTGCCATAGTTATGCTAAAATCTTCATAACTGATGTCGTTTGGTACGACTACTGGACTCTCCTTTCCACTTATCAAACCATCGTGAAGAGCAATTCTGATTAAATCCATTTTTGTACGCATCCAAAGAAAAATATATTTAGGAAAATATACAAGCAATACTAGAAACAAAAGGGGAGAAATATCTAAATTCTTTAAAAAAAGCAGAGAAAAAATGGTCTAAGTAGTTTTTTTAAGAAAGAAAAAAAGGATAAAAAAAAAATGTTTGAAGGTCGAGATAATCATATGGAAGGTCGATATAATCCCTTCGAAGGTCTAATTGACCTTCTGGATGGTCTATTGAACTTTAAAAACAAAATATTGAAGGTCGATATAATCCTTCAAAGTTCGAAATGATTCACTGGAGGTCGGTTGAACCAAAAAAAAACAAAAAGAAACTGAGCTTGAAGGATGGCCACTACTCCCAAATGTCGGTCGATACTTCAACCACTCAACACAAGCAACTTTCTTTCTTTCCTTCCTTATACCAAACAAACAATACAAAATGGATGACCAGCAAAACCCAGCGATACATGGGAATCAAAACACAAGCATCAATCACCATAATAGCAAAAAAGAAAAACAAACTGAACTCAAAGTTGGCCAAACGATGCTAGGTTGATTGTGTGAAGAAAAAAACCAACTCCTCTCCCAAACTTAGACCCAACTGGCGATTGTTTTTTTTCTTCAACAGGGAGAATGGATTCTTTTCAAGTTCATCTTTCAACAATGATGCAGTAGTTGTATTGTCTTCAATTCGGTTTTATAACAGTGCAATGGTAGTTGGGATGTTTTGAATGTTGAGGGGTAATATAGTAACTACATGTTAAAAGGGAATAAAGGTTAGTTTTGTTTTTTTCTTTAAAGAAAAAAGTCAAAATGGATATAGAGTGAAAAGTTAGTTTTGGATTTGGATAAATTATGAAATGTTGTCCAGATTTAGGTAAAATAGAAATCTTTCTACTCTAATTGAGTATAAATGAAAACTCCCCAAAATATCTTCACATGATATGAAAACTTTCTTCATCTTTATCATCAATTGACTTCGGTTTGTGGGATATCCAATATTGCATCATGGAGCCCTGATATTTTGCGCCACTTTAATTGAAATGCTCCTATTAAACGACTCATCTTATTAGCCTTTTGAAAAAAAAAAAAAATTGTAAGAAACAAAGCATTACTAGCAGTAAACGTGAAGTGCTTTTATTTCTTTGTTATCAAATTTCAAGATACCATTTTAACCTTTTTTACATCTCCCAGAAAATGATAAAAAAGAAATGAACTTCAGTGTTAGATCATGTAAAGCTGTTCTACTAAGCTCCCTGCTTTAAAAAGCTCAATTGCTGTCTTGATGGACATGCAATTTCTTTACTTCACCCCACAAAAAAAAAAAAAAACCTTGTAACGCTTTTTTTTAATGTAGCTTCTAATTGGGGAAAAAATATTCTTCTGGTGTTTCTTTCTCAATCTAAGAATTATTTGCATGATAAGATTTTAAGATGGATAGGACGGTAGGCATCATTGGAGTTGGAATCAGTGGCCTTCTTGCTTGTAAGTACACACTTTCAAAGGGCATTTCGCCTACAGTTTTCGAGTCTAGGAGAGACATTGGTGGAGTTTGGACACAAACAATTGCCACTACTAAGCTTCAAACTACTAAAACACTCTACCAATTCTCAGATTTTCCATGGCCATCTTCTGTTACCGAAACATTTCCTAATAAGCATCAAGTCTTAGAGTATCTTCAAGCTTATGCTGCTCAATTTGATTTGCTCCGGCACATCAGATTTAGCCGGAAAGTCATTAGCCTCGAATATCAAGGACCGGCACATGAAGAAGAGATGCAAAATTGGTCTCTCTGGGGAGGTACAGGTGAACCCTTTAGCCCCAAAGGGAAATGGATTGTCAGGGTTCAGGACTCTGAAAACGTTTGCAATATTGAGGTATGTTTTTTTAACCAAGATCTAAATAAT
Organism: Parsonsia alboflavescens; assembly: GCA_028571225.1. Lineage (NCBI taxonomy): Eukaryota > Viridiplantae > Streptophyta > Magnoliopsida > Gentianales > Apocynaceae > Parsonsia > Parsonsia alboflavescens. The sequence goes on along the minus strand of JAOXNR010052716.1, from coordinate 3,289 downwards.
TCCCTCTCTTGTTGGAACATTGACTTAATAAAAAATTAGGGAGTTATTTGATTTATTTATTCGTAGGACCTTTGTACAAGTGGACGTAAATCTTTAAATTTAAGGAAGTTGTTAATGAGACTTTATACTGAAAATTTATCAATTTTAAGAATTGAGACTTTCAAATTTGAACAAACAATCTAAAATAATAGATATATAAATATTTAAATTCTGATGTAGCGAGTAAAATTCATTGCATATAAAGTATGAAAATGGTTAATTAACAGGCAGTCTAACAATTGATAATAACTTTTTGCATTTGTCCTGTGCTGGATAATTGACAGGTACATGAATTCAATTTTGTTATCCTATGCATGGGAAAGTTTAGTGATGTTCCAAACATACCACAATTTCCTCCTGGTTTTGGTCCTGAGGAGTTTGATGGGAAGGTCATCCATTCCATGGACTATTCTAAGATGGATGATGATGCAGCTATTGATTTTGTAAAAGGGAAAAACGTTGCTGTTGTGGGATTGCAGAAAACAGCCCTTGATATCGCCATGGAGAGCTCAACGGAAAATGGTGAGAAGAGTACAATACAGAGATTTAATTATTCATAAAGATCCTCTGGAAATTATAACTGTCAACTTCATCCACTGAAATTGCATCTTTTGGGCTTCAGTTTTTTATTTATTTATTTTTCTTCTTCCAGTTTTACCATTCAATTTTCACATGAGTCAATTTTTACGAATTTGACAAATTTATGACTATACAGATAAATTTTTATCAAAGTTTAGAAAGTAATATAGCTAAGGTGTCAATTAACAAAATTAAATAGTCAAATTAACACGTTTGAAAGTTGAATATACAATTTTAGTAGTTAAATTTTAGAGTTTAAGTTAATGTGCATACATGTAAACCTTACAATTGGAGTATAAAAAATTTATTCATTTGCAGGAGTTGAACATCCTTGTACGGTATTATATAGGACTAAGCACTGGAATGTGCCGGACTATGTTCCTTGGGGAATTCCCATAGGATATTTGTACCTAAGTCGGTTCTCAGAGCTTTTAGTCCATAAGCCTGGTGAAGGATTTCTATTAAGTCTCTTGGCCACTTTACTTTCACCTCTGGTAAGTGACATTGTGCATCCTAATATATCATGTCATAGAAAATTACTCCCTCAGTTTGGAATTGATTTCTCATTTTTCATTTTTGGTTGTCCAAAATTGAATGTCTCATTTCTTAATTTAGTTAAACTTTTGTTAAGAAAATGACGTTACAATGTTAAAATTAACTATGTCAAATATTTTTTTCTTAAAATACGTGTAAGTTAAACTGAACATTTAATTAAGTACAGATGGAGTAACAATTAATTCTAGATTATAATAAGGAACTGAATGTATTAAACTTCCCATGCATGCACAACAAATTGACAGAGATGGGCTATATCGAAATTCGTTGAAACTCACATAAAAAGGAAGTTTAAGCTGGAGAAATTCGATATGGTTCCAGAACATAGTTTCTTAAACACAATCAACTCTTGTACAATTTCAATGGTACCAGAGGGGTTCTATGATAGAGTTGAGCTTGGAAGTATCAAACTCAAGAAATCAACAAATTTTGGGTTATGCAAAGAAGGAATCTTGGTTGATGACAATGATTCCGAGCCTCTAAAGGTAGATCTTATCATACTTGCCACTGGTTTCAAAGGTATAGACAAGCTGAAGAACGTTTTCTCGTCACCAAAATTCCAACATTACATAACTGGATCAGGGAATACCACAGTGCCACTTTATAGGTTAGCCCAATTCAATTTGTTTTAACAATTCAAAAACTATATGAAAACACTGATTTCGATGATGTTATATCAGGGAATGCATTCATCCACGAATTCCGCAATTAGCTGTAATTGGATTCTCAGAAAGCCTTGCAAATTTATATACCTCAGAAATGAGGTGCCGTTGGCTGGCAGAGCTTCTCGATGGCACATTTAAGCTACCAAGTATTGAGGAAATGGAGAAAGATGTAGCAGAATGGGACAAATACATGAAACAATATGCAGGCAAATACTACAGAAAATCATGCATTGGTGCGTTGCACATATGGTATAATGATCAATTGTGCAAGGACATGGGTTGGAATCCTAAGAGGAAGAAGGGTTTCATGACTGAACTATTTGAACCCTACGGTCCACGGGATTATGTCAACCCTTGAAAGCTATGGATTAGTATTACATTACATGTAATAATACCTGCTCGATGCAAATGAAAGTGAGAAAAGCAATTCAACGGATTACTTATCACCTGTCCAAATTAATATATTTTTAAAATAAAAATTCAAAAAATCAAAACAAATTCTTTTTTTTTGCATTATTTATATTTATTTTTTTGCAAATAAAATATTTTGTATTCATATACATTACGGTTTAGATTGCTTCAAACAGTGAAGTTCATATTAGTTAATACAGTTTTAGATTTTATTATGAATTATTATTGATATTGATAACTTGTATGGTATAATAAATTCTTTTATTTTGGTTATATTTCACAATATATTTTTTAAATTAAAACAGTCGGAAGATAAAAATTCATTCAATGTATTAATATTTCAATAAAATTCAATTTCAATGATCATTATTAAAATTTATGATAGAAATTCACAATATTATTTATTAATATGTTATCACTATTTACTTAATTAAACTGAATGAATTTTTCTTATAAATAAAATAAAATAAATATTTCAATAAAAATATTATGATCATTTTATTTTATAAAGAATTTGTTAAGAATACAAATATTTATACTTATTAACTAATAAATATTAATTAATTTTATTCACAATATAATTAGAGGGGAGTCTTGATTCCCTCAATACTTAGAAGAATATACGAGAAAGTCCTGATCCTCCTTGTGAGCCCTAAGGCTTTGTCCAAGTCCTTCTTTTATATATTAAAAAATATAGATAAATAGATATAAATTAATTTATTAATATCTTTTTCATACTAAACTATTAAAATCAACTCTTTGTTTTTCTCAATACAGAACTTTTGGAATTAATATTCATATCATTCACTTGACCATAAAAATATAAATTTGTCGAAATACATGTCTTTTTCACAAAAATTAATGTCGAAGAGATCAATATAATGAATTTGAAAATTTTAAATCATTTAATTCATTTTGATTCATTTTTGTTTTTCAGGTAAATGAGTTAAGTTTTTATTAGAAATTTATTGTCATATTATTTGGTCATATTTTCAATTAAATTATATTTATTTATTTTTTAAATGATTACTATACAATAT
>JAOXNR010052715.1:0-10654 GCA_028571225.1 Parsonsia alboflavescens | reverse complement strand
AAAGATATAGTTCTTCTCCAGCAAGAATATATTGGAATGGTGTGAATCATATTTTATGATACCTCCAAGGAACAATGAATATGGAATTATATATATTACTTAAATGATTTTAAATTTGACTTGGCTGGATATGTGGATGTAGGTTATTTATTTGATCTACACAAAACTATAATTTTTTTTTTTTTTTTGGAGAGGTTAATTACTTTTGAAGGTATTGTTATTTCAATGAAATTGGTAAGACAATATATTGTTTGCTATTTCCTCTAACTAGCTAACAATATAGGAATTCTAGCAATTCATAAAGTAAGGAACGTGTTTGGTTATAATCTTTGGAACAACATATTCTAAAAGTAAAGAAATTTGTTTTCGACAACACATGAAGACAATTTTGCTTGCATCATTCAGGCAGATGAAGGATTTATCAAAGGTAACAAAACAATGTATATATCATAATGTTTTTTTTCTCGTGACTTTCATGAGAAAGGTAAGTCGAATTCATCTAGTATGTTCTTGTGATATTTCATGAAAGATTCCCTATTTCAACATTTGAATAATTTGTGAAAAAAATTGGATTATATTGGATTTGATAAATGGTTGTTATAATTTCAAAATGTTATGACAATTTGTAAATGGGTATATTGTCCAAATCTTTGTTAATATTAGTGATGGATCTCAAAAGTGATATCTGGGTTACCCCAACTATCAAAGTGCTTGCAAGAACAACCAAGATTAGATCATCGGAGTGGGCTATCACTTTGTGGAAAGTTTCGATGCCTAAGTCAGTTCATGTCAATAGAAAGCATTGAATGAATTCAGTTATGTTGATCGTGTGTGATCAATCGTGTACACCAAATCCATAATCTACCTTTTCAAGTGAAGTTATGTTGTTTGAGTAGATATCAATTACGTGAAAGTAGGCAAATGGTATCAATTGTGCAACAATATCCCGCCAATTGTTCTTAGAATTAAAGAGTTTCCTTGTAGGAAAGTGTTTTTGCCATGCACGACTCTGGGGAGAGTTTCACAAGCTCTCTTGAGACCTTCATGCGTGGCTCGACCTTCCAGGATACCTTGAGTATCTTAGGAAGTCTACTTGGAGTTCGTGGACAATGAGGTTGCTAAGCCTTGAGTCAGGTCATGAATGATAGATTATGGCACGGATAATGTCTGAGATCGGTCGGAGCTCTTTGAGTTGAAGGTCGCGACCCATGAGATCTTCCCTAAGCTCTTAAAGTGACTTTGTTTATAAACTGAGGAGGTCTTGATCCGTTTCTGTGGGGTGGGGTCGGGTTGGGTTTCCGCTAGTTGGATTGAGTCTGGAGAGTATTTGAGTCGGGTTATTTATATTGTATCCGTTTTACGCATCAATTAGATTAGATTTTGAAGAGAATATAATTTATATTTTTTATTATCTTAATTAGTTCTTTGTCTATTTGAGAACAAATATTTAATAATTCTGATGGAAGAAACAGACACGACCTGGATAAGTCAATCCAAATGGGCTCAAGCCCCGACCCAAATACTTGGAAGTCAAACTCATGAGTCAAGAGAAAAGGTAGGCAACGACCTCCTACCATCGACTTTCCAGGTCACCAACCTCATAAATGAGCTCATGAGAGGTCTCACTGGACCATGACCTTCGACCCGATGAGCTCCAACCCATCTCATACATCTTCCATGCCACGACTAACTGTGCGCAACTCCTAGTACCCTCCCTGAGCCCTTGATCACTCAGCATGACTCCCAAAAGAGATAGTCGAGACTTTCGACGTTCACAGGCAGGTCGCGAAGTTGGTCCAAGGTCGTTAGGGAGCTTATAGCTCTCAACCAGAGATATGAATGGCAAGCTATCCAAACCCAGGGAAACTCCACGATTCTAAGAGCAATGGCGGGATATGATATGATCTCACAATTATCTTAATTGTTTACTGTTATGTAATTGAAGAGCCCTGATCAAAGAAGTAACATACTTCATTTAATATATAATCGAATTACAAATCGTCTATGGACAATGACAGTATTTTGAAGTTAATTACACAAGATTACTCTCTCAAAATATTGACTTAGGTATTGGAGCTATTTCCCGAACGATAGCCCACTCCGGTGACCTATTCCTTTTTCTTCTTGAATTGTGATCACGGACGTCATTATGGTTTGGGGTGACCCGGAGACTACTTTCGAGCTCCATCAAATTAAAAAATTTTAATACTAAATGGTATATGCAACAAGAACCGACAAAAAGAAAACACGGTCACCAATCGAATATTATTAAAATTTTTTTTTAAAGGCAACCCTATGATGTAGTTTTGAATTTAGAAGATAATACAATAGACGAAAAATATTGTATACAAACAAGTATTTTGAAACTTACAGATGTATTATATTGTCTATTAAAATTATATTTTATATTAAGATTATTAAATTCTGTTTGCATTCAAGCAATGTGTTCCCTTGTCCCTGTAACTCATAAATCAATTTCAGTAACAAACACTTTCGAAAGAAAGTAATCCTCCTCTCTGCAGCAACTAATTAGCAAACAACATACTCTGTTAAGATGGAGAAGGAACCAATTGAATTTTTTGAAACAAACCCATCCTATCCATACCTAATCTAACACCATCTGGATCAGAAGAATGACTAGGAGGATCAAGAAGTGTTACTAAAGCTGCAACCAGTCCAGCATTGCTCCAAATGCTTGGCTCTGTGAACCACTTTTTAGTTCTATCATCCAAGAATAAGTCATTCTTGTCAGGTCCACCAACCATGGCTCCAATAAGAGTATTTGGATTGGGATGGGATGTGTTTAACCAGTTATCCCCTTCTCCACACGTGTGCCATTTACCATCCCATGGAATTGATGCACTCCTATGATGAACATGAGTTGGAAAGTTGTCCCCAAATCCCACCATGTAGCTTATTTTCATGGGATTTTCTCCTAGAATGTACATAACCTGAAAAGATAAAAGCCAAAGAAGTAATCTAACAAGAGATGCACAAAAATGGGTAAAAGCTCTTAGCTTTGTTCTGAATTTTTATTGGAATTTGTAAAATTGGTGCAGCAACAGTTTCAAGAAAAGCCCATCAAACTATATGCATTAGCTCTCAGCTTTTCAAATTGGCAGTCTACATGGCCTACCTGTGACCTTGAAAAACTTGTCAAGCTTTCTAACGAGAAGGAATCAGCACCACAGCTGCTACCTGTTCTATGCATTAGCTCAAGATAATCACTGTAAACTTTAGTAAGGAAAGAAGCTGTTGCTGTATACTGTATTGGTCCACTACTTTCTGGCTTCAATAATATCAATCCACCTATTCATTGAAATTACTCTTGTTAAAAAGTGAGTTTGCTGAAGGTAAGATAAACGAACTGCAAAAAAATAAGAGGGGGCAAATATATTTGAGTAGATTTCCACCTTTTGTTCTAGGGAAATTCTGTTTGGAAGATGTATAGGAACACATGAGCAAGTCAGTCCTGTTTGTTGCTGATTTTAGGGTGGTTTCATAGGGATAGCCAAGGTCATGGAAAAATCTAAGACGCGTTAGCAATATCTGCGAAAAAGATATAAAAGGGTCATTTTTCATAAGATGCATTGATGAGATCTGGAAATTAGAATGAGTGTTAGAAAAAATAGTTGCATACTGCGGCAGCAGCGAGCTTGTTATCCCAAGAGAAAATTTCCTTTTCAGACAAAACTTCATCCTCCTCAGCTGATGCAAAATTATCATTTGCATAGTCAAGATAACTGCTGTTACCAGTAGCAAAGAATAACCAGGTTCCTGCCCACACTAATTCATCTTTATAGCCTGATGATTTATAAAATTCCCTTGCTTGCCCTCCACAATCATCAATTGACGTATAAGTCCTTGGTTTCTTTGACTGCCCTGTGTTGGTGGCCAGATTGAATAACAACTCTGCAGATTGGAGTAATTGATTGGAAAAATCTTTCTCCTCTATGAATACTAATGATGCAGCTGACATTCCAGCTACTATTTCCCCTGCCAGATCTGCTACAGTAATATCACAAACCGAAACAGGCCTTGGATAGTTCATATCTTCAGCTCTTTGCCAACAGCTAATGTCATTATCCTTATAGTAATTGTCCCCTTTTGTATCGTTCCCAGGGGTTCCAACCTAATTGAATTGGAAAGGAAAGGAAATATTTAATAAAACACAAATGTTGTTGCAGGTTTTGGAGGATAACGGAATAGACAGGTTTATAGATCTTACCTGAGAATATAGAATAGCTGAAGTTGCATTTGAAGGAACAAAGAGCTTATGCAAATACTGAGTGCCCCATCTGATGATATCCTTGATATGATCAAGTTCACCAATGTCAGAATATTTGTCATGGTACTCAATCACTGTCCAGCTCAAAAGAGTCACTGTGTAAGCAGTAGGAAAGCTGAATTTCATGTTGTTGCCTGAATCATAGAAACCACCTACAAGGTCTGCTTTTGTGGTGTTCATTTTCCCATCATCTAAGCCAGAATCTCCTCTGAATTCCACGGGACTGTCCTTCGGATAAGGTCCAGCTGCATAAATTTCACAATTCCCGTCAGACAACTTCCAAGAATATGAAAAATAAAAAACAGAAAATTTCAAGAAAATAAAAACATTCAAATATATTATTACACTTTTGGGCATCAAAGAAAAGAAGGGCTTGTCTCAGGGCAGCAGATAGATCTTTTGAGGAGCCATGGTGATGGTTTCTTCGTGACAATATTCTCAACAGAAGAACTGTACACAGAAAAGCAACAAGAATAGAGACTAATATAACGATGAAACGCTTGAAGAGGCTCTTATCCCCGATGATAAGATTGAAATCAATGGATTTTGAGTATCTGGAAGGAAGAGAATCACATCCGTTATTTGAAGATTCGGGATAGAAGTTGAAATCAAGCTCTACGGAATTCCAACGACTTGAAGAAGGAAGCAGCCGGCCAGACTCTGATATTGAATGAACAAACCTTACAGAACCAGTATTACTACTGGATTCTTCTGTCATTTTCGCAAACAGGTGGCCTCAATCTAACAAACTACCATGAAAGGAGAATTAGAGGATTCATGGAAGAATTATAGTGTCTAAAACCAACCAAAATTCAGGGATTTCTAAGTACAAAAGCTCAATTGAGCACGGGTTCTTTTATGGTTCGGTCCATGTAATCTTCATCAATTTAGCTCTTTTTTTCGGGATCCAATGGGAAAATTTCACCAACATTTACATTGGAGTGTACATAGGATTAAGCGACTAAAATAACAGTTGTTGTTGTCATAACGGGAAATACTATGAGTGGAATTTGTCTCCACGCTATGTCAATTAGAAGGGGGGAAGAGATACCTCAGCCTAGGCATTTAACTAAAAATGGAATGATTGGATGGGATATCTTCAACAAATTATTGTGTCCTAGTTAATTCTCCTCCTATATACAAATCAAACATATCAACTCGTTCGGCTCAGATGACCTTTTTGGATTAATAATTTAATAGGTAACCCTATAGAATGTATACGAGGGGTGTGTGTTCACCGTTAACTTCACGAGGATAATATTAACAGATGAATTTTATGATATTTTTATTCACAATACCATACCCGTAACCGGTTGAAGTATACTTTATATTTTCACATTTTTAAATTTTTCAACTAGAAAGTAAAGAGCAGAGAAGAGATAAATAGACATTAAATGATGGAAAATGAATCATGGAAGCAACCAAACAAAGAATTCAAGGAAGATAAGCTACATCGCATCAAATTCAAGTCTAAGTGATGGGAGAAACGGGTACAATCCAAACAAGTTAACATAAACGGGCAGGACGCGGACAGAAGTCAACCTAAATGGATCCAATGCCCCAACATTCAATATCTGAAAGTCAGACTTACGAAGTCAACAAGGATAGGTTTGATTCTAAGCAATCTCATAAATATCCTTGATGTCCACCCGGTAGGATGTAGTTACACACCGACGAAATGGTGCCTGAAGCCTTGCTCTTGGTGGAGAGCCTCAGCCCCACCTCGACTACCCAACAGGAACCACTATGGCCATCACAGTCTGGTCCATCTCGGAGAGCCCTTGCGAACCCTGCACTTGTGCAAGAGAGGCCCGAGCAGGGGCACCATGATCCTATTGCCAATGGCAATAATCCCAGGACATAGAGATCTGGGAGAACACAAATATTAGTTCCAACAGACCTCTTGGAACGAATGGTGGAAGCCCTAGAGGGAATTTCCGACAGGTGAGATTATATGTCCACGGGATGTACTCCAGTGCCCTCCCAGAGAGATTCACAGCCATCTTGAGGCCAAAGAAGATGTACACAGAATGACCTCTGATCTAATGAAGCAGATTGAGAAGTAGGTCAAGAGCAAGAAAGGTCAAGATGGGGGGGGGGGGGAACCTAGCCTGTGACTGACCTTAGAAAAATCTTGAACAACGGAAGGGGTTAAGACCTAAGAGACAGGCTCAACAGGGCAGCCATGTCACGAAGCCAGAGATAGGATCCTAAAGAGCAGGGGAGCTCACTACGAACTCCTCTTGGAGAAAGGATGCCACCTCGAGGAAGCCTGATCGAAACGACAGGTAATAACGTTCGAGGGGTAGCCCTCAATCTACTGAGGAGAGCAACTTCCCTAACCAATCAAGAAAGAAACGGAGAGCGTGAGATACATAGCAATGTGGACCTTTCGGAGCCTTCGCTATTTGTCCACAATATTCGAACAACTCGGATGCCCCCAGGATTTAAAGCCCCAAAGCGGGAGATAAAATATGATGGCACAGGGGAACCACTGTAGCACATAGACGAATATGTGTCTTACATGGAAATTTTTGAGTACCCCAACCATGTTAAATGCATGGCCTTTTGGTTAACAATGACCAAAAAGGCCCAGTACTAGATCGAAGGTATCCTGGAGGCAAGCATCTCAAGCTAGACACAACTGAAGGAGTTCTTCCTGAAAAACTATCAGAGCAGCATGAGGTGCGAGAAAGACATTAACGACCTCCTTATCATCAAGCAGAAATTTGGAGAGAGTACGAGAAGCTACTACAGTTGCTTCAACGATGAAGTAGTGGAGATCGAGTAGAAGAATGATAACATCTGCATCACAGCCTTCAAACAAGGATTGCAAGGGGGTACGTAGCCCTCAGGATGGCCGAGGAGCTAGTAAAAACCATAAAGGAGCTGCAGCCGCTCCTAGAAAAACTGATCAAAGTTGAGGAAATGGTGGTACAGATGAAGAACCCTGGTTTTCCCTCAGCCACAGAAAAGGACAACAAAGGGCGACCAAAAAGCCCTTAGTCCGCAGAAAGAGACAGGAAGGACCTCTACTCGAAGGGAGGAACTTCAGACAAGGAAAGAAAGACCACCCCCGACCTCGTGACCACTCCTCTAAAGCTCTCAGGGGCTGAAATCCTGGTGGTCATGGAAAAAAGAGGTCTCTTGAAGCCTCCAAGACCTCTTAAGAGTCCCATGGCCAAGAGAGACCTTGCCAAGTTCTGCCAATACCACAAGGACCACGGTCATCTCACGGAGGATTGTTTTGACCTCAAATGCGAGGTTAGTCAAGGAGGGCACCTACAAGAGTTCTTGGTAAGGAACCCGGGTCCTGCTAATCAACCTCCGACAGCTTCACAGAATTAGCGAGCTCCTCGCTACAATAAATGCCATCGAAAGAAGGTCGAAATAAGTGCGAGGGGAAGACTCTAAACCCTTAACAGTGTCTGTCCAGGTTGGAGACTTCCTAATGCACAAGATCCTAGTAGACATTGGGAGTGCTGTGAACGTCTTGTATTGGAAAGCATTTGTCTAGATGGGGATACATAAGAGCTAATTGATGTGGTTAGACACAACTCTGACAAGCTTTAATGGCAGCACAACCTATGCGGATGGGATCCTTCTTGTACCAACTTCAGTCCGAGTGAATGACAGGGAGGTCACCGAGGTCATGGATTGGATGGTGGTCGACACCCTTGGAACCTACAACGTAATCTTGGGCAGAAGGGGGGGTCATGGACCTAAGAGTAGAAATCTCTCTACTAAACTATAGCATGAAAATCCAGGTTGGAGATACCTGGATGGTTCTAGAAAGGGACAGACAGCTCGTCGCAGAATGTTACATCACTGAAGGTAACAAGGAGAGCTCGCCTAAGCTCGAGATGGAATACTGCATCGACCTCCCAAAGGGAATGATGATTATAGAATCCAGGCAGCTAGTAGAGGAGAGAGGTGTTCTTGAATCCAAAATTCCCTGAGAAAGGGATAAAAGTAGGAGAGTTTTTACCCCCTGAAATCAAAGTTAAGCTTGCGGAGTCCCTTCAAGAGTACCTAAATGTCTTCTTCTGGCTACCTTGCAACCTGGAGGGGGTAGATTGAAAGATTGCTAAACATAAGGTTGGGCTCAAACCAGGGATCAAGTAGGTGAAGCAAAGAAGAGGAAATTTGCCCCTAAGAAAAACGAGGTCATGGCAAGGGAAGTTCAAGCTTTTCTTGACATAGGAACTCTGAAAGAGGTGGTGTACTCAAAATGGCTGGCCAACCCAGTCCTGGTGCCAAAGAAAGAAGGGACATGGAGGATGTGTGTGGATTTCACTACACTAAACAAATACTGTAAAAAAGACTGCTACCCGTTCCCAAGCATTGATTAAATGGTGGACTTAACAGTTGGATATCAATGGTTGTCATTCCTAGATGCATATAAGGGGTACCGCCAGATCCTAATTTCAGTGGAAGACATGGAAAAGACCTCGTTCATCACAAACGTGAGGACCTATTGTTATACAAAAATGCCATTTGGCCTAAAAAATGCTAGAGCAGAATTTCAGAGAGCTATGCATTAGGTGTTCAGAAACCAGCTTGGGAGGAACATAGAGGTCTACGTGGACGACATAGTAATCAAGTCCAGGACCTCTGAAGATGTTATTGACGACATCAGGGAGACTTTCCAGAACCTGAAGGTTGCCCACATGAAGCTCAACCCCAGAGAATACACCTTTGGAGTTTCAGTAGGGAAATTCATGGGCTTCATGATGTCGGAGTGAGGCATTGATGCCAACCCGGACAAAATCAAGGTGCTGATAGACATAGAAACCGCTCGAAACATCAAAGCAGTCTAAAGCTTGACAGGAAAGATGGTAGCATTGGGATACTTTATCAGCAAAATGGCAAACAACGGAGAAAAATTCTATGATGTCATCAAAAGGCCAAAGGACTTATAGTGGACTGAGGATCGTCAAGCTGCTTTTGACGAGCTGAAAGAGTTCATTGGAAAGCCACCCCAGCCTGTCTCTCCGAGGTCCAGAGAGGAAATTCTGATGTACCTCACTGTAACCTCAAAGAGAAATCCTGATGTACCTCACCGTAACAGAAAAGGTAGTTAGCTCAATACTACTGGTAGAAAGGTCAGGTTTACAGTCCCCCATTTACTGTGTAAGCTGATTGCTCAGAGGTCACAAAATTTTTGTACCTTATTATTATTACCTCGAGGAAATTAAAGCCATATTTTGAAGCTTACCCGATAAGAGTGTTAACCAATTTACCACTAAAACAAGCTCTAGCCAAACCCGAGCTGGCAGGCAGGGCGATGAAGTGGTCTCTCGAGCTCTCGAGATATCAAATTAAATTTGAGCCAAGGAAAGCAATCAAAGCTCAAGCTCTCTCAGATTTTGTTGAAGAGTGCACAGGGGCTCCATTGGAGCTCACAAGTAGCTGTGAAAGTAACGTCTGGACAATGTATATAGATGGTTCCATGGAAAAAGAAAACTCAGGTGTGGGAATAGTATTGATCAACCTTGAGGGAGTGAGAATCCCCTACTTTGTGAAGCACAACTTCCCAACCTTGAATAATGAATTCGAATATGAAGCTCTCTTAGCAGGTCTAAGACTTATAAAAGCTCTCGAAGTGCAGAAATTACAAGTTAAAACTGATTCACAGGTCATAGCCAGCCAGGTCACGAGAGAATACGAAGCTAGAGCAGACAACATGATCAAATATCTCAACAAAGTAAGGGATATCACATCTAAACTTGAGCATTTCCTCATTGAGCAAATACCTAGAGAAAAAATGTAGAAGCAGAAGCACTATCAAAAGTCTACAGAGAAGTAGCTGGGACAAATGGGGAGCTACTGGTGGAACAATTATACTTTCCAAGCATAAACTAAGACGAGAGCTTGGCTATAGAGGATCAGGACGACTGGAGATATCCAACCTACAAATTCCTCCAGGATGGTGACCTCCCACAAGACCTTAAAGAAGCTAGTCCAGTGCGAAAATGGTCACCTAGTTACGTCCTAATAGGAGATGATGAGGTATGCAGGAGGTCATATACTTGTCCATTACTCAAATGTCTAAGTAAAGAAGAGGGACAATACGTCATTTAAGAGGTACACAGTGGAATATGTGGATCACACATAGGTGCAAAGACCGTTGCCAAGAAAATACTAAGAACAGGGTATTATTGACCCTCAATGGTTCCAGACATTGAGAAGAACATATAGAAATGCATGAGTTGGCCAGTTGCATGGGAACAAATCACATGTGCCGCCAACAAGGTATCAATCCACCAATGTATCACTACCTTTTGATAATTGGGGTATTGACATTCTATTACCCTTCCCGAAAGAAGTGGGGGGTGTTCAGTTCCTACTCGTTGCTGTGGACTA